>OV743716.1:113559288-113774006 GCA_928272305.1 Volucella inflata | reverse complement strand
AGGAATCATCGTCAGGGTCTCTAAGTCAAACAGTCGTGAACAAATGCTTGCTTACGTGACGCTGCCGAATGACAGAGCGAACGAGGTCCTTAAGAAAGAACGGATAAAAATAGGATGGGTAAATTTTAGGATAAGGCACTTAAAAGTGGTGAAGAAATGCTACCGATGTTTTGGGTTCGGTCACTTGCAGTGGGAATGTAAGGGGTCAAACAGAAAAGGAGATGGGCTTTGCATACGATGCGGAAAATCTGGGCACAAACTCAAAGAATGCCAAAATTCACCAAGCTGCTGCCTGTGCTTGAAAAACGACACAACCACACAGAACATATCCCTGGCTCTAAGATGTGCTCTTCATACAGAGAACACATAGTGAAATGAAGATCCTGCAGAGCAACATGCATAGAAGCAGGACGGCCGACTCGCTCCTGCTACAGGTCATGCTGGAACACGGGACCGACATGGCAATAATAAGCGAACAGTACGCCAAACGAAGTAGCGGAATATGGCTTGAAGACACATCAGCGACTGCAGCAATATGGCTGACGGAAAAATGCAACTTCCGAAAATTGAACAACGGTGCAGGAAATGGATTCGTCTGGGCAAATAGCAAACACTTCACCATAATGAGCTGTTATCTCACACCGAGCGATGCCATTGCCGAATTTCAAGCAAAGATGGACGGCATAGAGGACTGTGCGCTCCACACAAACCGACATCTGATCATAGCCGGAGATTTTAACGCTAGCGCCATTGAATGGGGTATGCAGACGACGAACTCGAGAGGACGAAGAGTTTTAGACATGGCAGCCAGGCTAGCCCTTATCGTCACTAACTCAGGAACTGCAACTACCTTCAGAAGACCAGGGTGCGCCGACACTATCCCTGACATAACGCTTGTATCGGAGACCTATGCGAGCCAGCTACAGCAATGGACAGTACTTGAAGACTATACTGGCAGCGACCACCAGTACATGACTTACCTCGTCGGAGCAGCAAACAGAACAAGAGCCAGGGAAATCAAGGGAACGCGAAAGTGGAATGCCTCGAAGCTAAATTCCGAAATATTCCTCACACAGATGGACGCTAACCTGCCGGAATACCACGCAAATAGCTCGGCTAGAGTCAAAGTGGAAAAAACTCTCAAAAGCATCAAGACAGCATGTAAAGCAGCCATGCCGCGGATAAAACACACTCATCCTAAGTCAGCTGCCTACTGGTGGACAGATGAAATACACGCTTTAAGACATGCCTTCACAAAAGACGGAAATACACAAAAGTCAGAAGAAGTAGTATTGCAACAGAAGAGCAGGGTAAGTATAAAAAGTCAAAACAGGAACTAAAACTCGCCATTATAAAAAGCAAGAAAGAAAAATGGGAAGAACTCCGGCGCGATATAAACCAAAATCCATGGGGCCTAGCATACAAAATAGTATGCTTCGGTTCGGTTCGAAATAAGAACCGATTAAACATGGAGTGCACCAGAGGGCCCGACGCCACTGTTCACGCAGGAAAAATTGAGCGCAGCGGCCGGCACGCTACAATGCAATAAAGCTCCAGGCCCTGACGGAATCCCATCAGAGGTACTCAAACTAATAGCAGCTGAGCGCCCGCAAGTACTACTTAACATGTACAATGCATGCCTGGCAGAGGGGGTGTTTCCAGAGGTTTGGAAAAGACAAAGGCTAGTCTTAGTCAGCAACGGCAAGGGAGATGAGACACCATCGACCTCTATGTATGCTGGACACAGCAGGAAAAAATGCTGAAGCCACGTATTACAGCTGCAGTAAAGAACGCTGGAGACCTTTCGGAAAGGCAGCACGGATTTAGGCCAGGTAGATCCACTGTCGGAGCCATCGAAGATGTCATAAGAAGTGTAGAATCATCGCGACGGATAAACCACTTCTCGAGGCCAATAGTGCTCCTCGCCACAATCGATGTCAAAAACGCTTTTAACAGTGCAAAATGGGAAAATATGATCGAAGCCCTCGAAACACGCTTTAAAACGCCTGCCTACCTAATGAGTATGCTACGCAGCTACCTCAAAGACCGGGAGCTAATCTATGATACAAACGAAGGCCAACTGAAGAAGAAAATCACCTCTGGAGCAGCACAAGGCTCAATCCTTGGCCCTGATTTGTGGAATGTAAGCTACGATGGAATCTTAAACATCAGTATGCCTGAAGACTGCTATTTAGTAGGGTACGCTGACGATATTGCAGCTGTCATCAGCGCACGCGACATGGACACGGTGAGGCGAAAACTTACGCAAGTGATGCTGAGGACACAAACGTGGCTTGACTCGCACGGACTTAGTCTGGCCGCGGAGAAAACGGAACTCATCTTCCTCACTAGAAAACACATACCGCTGGAAGTAGATATGCAGGTGCATTCAGAAACCATTCACACGAAGAAAGTGATAAAATACTTAGGTATAAGGATTGGCAACAAGTTGACCTACTGGTCGCAAATTAAACACGCCATTGAGAAATCAGCCAAGATAACGGCATCGTTGTCGAGACTAATGGCAAACATCGGAGGGCCTCTATCCAGCAGAAGGAAGCTGCTAATGGACACAACACAGTCAATCCTACTATATGGGAGCGAAGTGTGGGCGCCAACCCTGAGTATGGAAAACAGGCGTACAGCTCTAGCCAAAGTATAGAGGACTGCAGCCCTAAGGGTGGCGTCAGCATACCGAACAGGAAACTGTGGTTACAAAAAAATTACTCATCAAGCACACACAACTAAAATGCAAACAATCCAGCGATGGCAGGACGTAAAAACTTATTGGTTGCCATTCAATCTGGGTTTCGTGTCAAACATAGTCGCATCACCGCACTTTTAAACGTAGTAGAAAATATATAGAAGATATGAAATTAGACGATGACCATGTCTTTTTGGATGTTTCAACGGCATTTGATAAGGTTGCTCACCAATCCTTATTAATAACTTACGTCAAGGCTTCAACATGTCTTCTCCGGCTGTAAAACTACTCTCGTCAAGAAAGAGAAAGAAAACCGGCTGTGTGCCTGGATGACACTTTATCAGAATTTCTTCCTATACTGCGAAAAATTTGGGATTGGTATTCAACAGAACCCTAACATGGAATAATCACATAAATCAGATTGTGGGCAAAGCATATGGCGCTCTCCGAACTTTATGGGCTGCTCAAAAGTTTATACCAACAAAAACAGGAATTATTCTTGCTAAGACTCTAGTAATTCCAGCACTTACATATGGTCATGAAATATAGTATATTACAACTGTGATACTGAATGTAAAAGGAAGCTTCAAGTAGCATTTAATAGTACTCTCCACTATATTTATAATCTAAGAAGATTTCACCGCATCTCACACTTAGAAGAAAAATTATTAGATATGACTTTTTTAATTATATAAACTTTCGAACCCTATTTTTATTATTTTACAATATTGAAAACAAGATAGCCGATATATCTTTACAATAAATTTCGGATTTCGGCGTCAAAACAGATCAGCTTGTTTGATTTTTACCACAATTTACTTCCCTTACATCTGAAATGCAATTTTTGTTTTCACTATCCGCCTTTGGAATACACTTCCGAGCAACTTTAGAGAGCTAAATAACAAGCTTCGATTTAAAGACTAGTTGGGGCTATTCTTTGCTAACCAAAGTAACTACTGTTGATTTCACTCCCTCCCTCCCCACCCCGTTTCTTAAGAATTTCCTTCGGCTACGCGAAATTGCCTCTCATTCACACAGTCCCTATATGTGAGTAATGTCCTCAACCGCATGCAAATCGCCGCAGAATCGACAAATGTCCGGATCTCTCACTTATAAGTCTCTTTGCGTGTTTTGGCAGGGGACTGTGTCCTTTTAGGATTCCAAAAAAATTAATGTTCTAAGCTTATTCCTGTTCAGTTTAATTAGCTCTCTAGATCTTTTACCATGCAGAAGTGTCTATAGAGCATTGGATACCCTATGTCCTTCAATATTCGACCACCTTATGTAGGCAGCCTTTATAGTCTTTTCCTCGATAGGGGTGGTTGATATTAGCAACCTCACTATTATCGAGTTGGCATCCACTCCTTGAAAGTTCGGCCGCTTGTTCATTTCCCTATATACCGCAGTGTCATAGCACCCAGTACAGTCTCACCCGGTTCGTTGGCTGGCTGTCGATGTAGATAGCGCTATCATTATGCAGATGAGATACTTTGCGCTGTCCGAAAGGGACAGATCCACTCCGTTGAATTTTGAGAGTGTGAATTACGATATCTTGTACTTTCTGCTAAAAAGAACCAGTTCCGTTTTGGTGGGGTTGACATTGAAACCATAACTGCTTGCCCAAATGCTGAACGTCTTCAAGAAAAGACCTATAATTTCACTTAAAATAATTAAGTATTTTCCCTGAATCCATCTTACGGGAATCTCCTGGTCACTAACATTTTAGCCGACCTCTGTCCAATGGAAAAGCTTATTACCCTACTTGCAAGCATGTTGCGAACCCAATTTGTAAGCCCCTGTTCTATAATTGCGTCTGCTATAGCACTTGGATTGGCGCTGAACAGCATGTTATTGATGGCTTTTCCTATATCTAGGAAGGCGGCCCTCGCAACCCCACCAAAGTGTAAACTCCTTTCGATTATCCCCACCACTTCATGTAGGACGGATTCTACAGATTTGCCTTTCATGTAAGCATGCTGAGACTCGGTCACGAAACCATTACTGCAATCTGTTCCTGATATGAATTTCCAATAAACGCTCTAGGGTTTTGAGCATAAATGATGACAGACTTATTGGTCTTAAATCGTTGCTGTTATATGCCTTTGTTTGCCAGCTTAGGTATAAAAAACCACGTTAACTTCCCTCCAAACTATTGGAATGTATCCTGTTTTAAGACTGTCTAAGAATTTCCATAATTTTTTGGATTGCTACCTCTGGTGCTTTCTGAAGCATAATCGGTAGAATACCAACCGGACCGGAAGATTTATACGGATTAAAGGATTGAATTGCCCACCGTATTATTTTCCTGTTAATAAGAACACCTATTTTCTCTTCAGAGAGAGAGAAAGATTAATGTTCTCAGTGTGCCGTATCATGCCGGAGTCAACTGACTCAGGGAAACGGGTTTCCACCAACGTGACCAGGACTTTTTGGCTGCTTTCATGCCCACGTTCCGTTCTTTTTATTTAGGTATAACTTTTTGTACGTTCTGATGAATAGTAACAAATAAGACTAGAAAAAATATACTAATATTTATTTAATCGTTCAATTTACAGAAGGAGAATACGTACAATTTATATATATTATATATATATATATATATATATATATATATATATAAACGATATGTATATATGCTGACATGAAAATCTTTCAACTTGAATGTTTCGTTTTAGTAAGTGAAGATAATATATATGCCAGTGTACTGTACGAGTATTTAAAAGAAAACTACTAGAAAAGTCCTTATCTAAAAAAAAATTACACATTTCTGTTCTCATGAAATTTAAAAACTAACAAATTTATATACCTAATGTATATATATACAGGTAGGTAACAAAAAACATATAGTTGTTTAACACAACATTTTTATAAATAAAATAGCTGGGGACTATAACTTTTAATATAATATTTTTGCTCTCATCCGATAACACAGAATTTCTATTTACAAAAGTTTAATATATTTTATAGCAATTAATGTTTTTTCTGTTAGCAATTTCTCAACAGGTATTATAATATTACCAAAAACCAAAATGCTCATTGATTGGCTCATCAATTATTTCCCAAGGATTTTACTTTAATACTCTGTTTAGACTTAGACAAATAATTGGTGTATAAATTAAACAATAATTAATTTAATATTATAAAAAAAATATTTTTATTGAACCTCTCACATCGAGGGAGAATTAAGAACTAACATAACAATAATTTCATACTACCTAGGATACTTATGTTTCTAATGCATCACAATGTCCCACGGTTGCTCCAGACGCGTCGTCAGCATTTCCGTTGATCGTTGTCGTTCGGTGACACAGGTGTTGGGTCATATGTCCGGCATGTGGCGAACGAATTGTGGGAAAAGAATGTGTTCACGCTGCCCTCTCGTGAACTCAATGTATTATTCGTTAACTTATAGTTTTCAGGCCTAACAGTAAGTCTACCTGTTTTGGAAGAACTTAGTTGCGTAGCAACTTTCCAAACAAGTAGCCAATATTCTATTTTTGAACATGGGTTTATTAACAAAGCTAAGTACCTCACGCAAATTGTTGGCATATTCTTTAAATATATATTCTTATAACTTTTTATTCTGTTTTTTAAAACTGTAAATTATGTGTATGATATCTTATATCTTCACTTGCCACTTGTTAAAGACCTCTTTTAAGTAATACAGAAGTATATTATTATTTTACAAAAAGAATAGTCACTTAGTTTTTTTCAAGTCAGACTTCAAAAATCATCTTCTGTTAATTTTGAGAACTCCACCAGGGAAGTACACATACAATTTTTTTATTTCATTTTCAATCCTTAACTTGTCTTTTATATTAAGATTCTTAATGCATTGCGTTTGATTACATTTGATAAGATTCGCTACCCCGCTACTTCTTTATAATATTACCTTTACCTTTTTGACAGCTATAAAAACGGAACAATTATAAAAAAATAGAATTACGGATTCTTGCCAAGTCTAAGATTCCTGCGATACTCCATGTCGTTTTATAAAAATATGATTCATATGTTTTTGCAAAAATTGTGAAGATACTTGAACATTACTCAGCGATGTGCATTGAGAGAACCCAGAGACATAAAAATATCAACAGTGAATCATGCATCGAAATAGTAAAAACAGGACGGATAGTATTTATATTGTATAAATCTAAGAAAATCAAGCAGAGGAAGTCATGTACGTACGAGTACACACACCCAAAATCAAGCAAAAAGAATCCGATTTGGTGGGGTATAAATAAAAGTTGATATAAAATTAAAAAAAAAAATTAAAACTAAATGAAATACATAAGCGTTCTAAAGTAAAGTAAGTGTAATAAGCACATGCGTGAAAAAATACATCTGAAAGAATCATCATATCTACATTCAACCTTCTTATATAATATATAAAATCTTATGGCAGACTCACATAGATTAATAGTACGCAATAACTTAATTTTATTTATATTTATTAATGACCTGTCGTACGAATTCTTTGTTAATTTGCTGTTGTGTACGGGGTTGCAAATTAGTGGATGTTGTTGCTTTCGTTCGATACTGTAGATTTTGCTTTTGTTATGGTAGTTGTATTTGTTTTATCGTTACCTTTTACGGTCTCATCATAAGATGATGAATAATAGCGGACCGATTACTTTCATTTAGTGTCGGCTTTTAGAGTTGTTCAATATTATTGGTTTAATAAATTTACTTAATTAATAATTTAAAAAAAACCACGAATTTTGGGAGGTTAACCTGTTGTAATTACCACTTGTGCAATGACTACTTATAAAACCTTCTCTTTAGGTCTTTTATAACCACCAAACCAAAACACATCTGAATGCCGCACAAATAAACGGTAACCAGATAGCAATAAAAGTGTTTTCAATTGTTATGTTTCAGCAGCTGTCAACATTTTCCTTGACAATACCATTTAAAAAAGCTGTTTTTACACCGAAATATGTTATATTTTAACCTAGTTTAGTTGATAATGCAAATAATAATCTTAATGTTAAATACCTGATCATCGGCGAGAATGTTTCATTAAAATCAATACCTGGTTTTTGTGTGTATCTTTCGCCACCAATCGTGCTCTATATCGTATTTTATTTTGGCTGTCAATTTTCTTCTTAAAGACACACTTACTCTGCACGATGGTTGCATTTTCGGGCGTCTTCACAAACTCCCAAGCATCGTTTTCATCAAAAGACGTTAGATCCTCTCTTATCGCTCGCAACCAGGTTTGTCTATCTAGTCCATTCATAGCATCACTCTACGTTATAGAACCTCTTATAGCTATAGAGTTGTTTGTTAAACCATATTGTTCAGGTTCACGCCTTGGTCTAACTGATCGCTTTACCTCCGCAACTATTTTTCACTTTCTAGAAATAAGTTCAGGTATCACGGAAGACTCATCATCTTCTTTAGATGTATCATCAGGAATTTTAAAGTGCTCAGCTTCGCATTGTAGCTCATTTGCTTCTTTTACTTCGGAAGTGCTGCTTTCTATTTCCCCCACTGAATCTAAATTTTCCTTTTCTTGAGTTATACTTTCGATAGTACCTTTTTTTTCTCCATTATAATGACATCTCTAGTTGTCACTGGATTGTATACTCTGTAGCCCTCTATGTCTTCTGAGTAACCAACAAATGTATGTTTTTTTTTAGATTTTCTGTCACATTTTACCCTTTTTTTTTCAGGACGTGAACCATCACTATGCTACCGAATATTCTTAGGTTACTAACATCTGGCCTACAACCTCTCCACAATTCAAACGGTATCTTGTCCTCTAGGCCAGATGGAATAGATCTGTTTCTTGAATATACCGATGTATTAACGGACCCTGCCTAAAAACGCTTCTCTAAGTTAAATTTCAAATTCAAATGTTTATTTCAAAAAATAAAAAGTACAAAATAAAGCAAATCCTTTTTAGAGTACTAACAATATAGGAAAATTTCATAAAATTAAATAATAAATAAAATACAATATAAAATTATGAAGTTAAAGCTAGAATTATAATTTTAAACATATGGATGATTCCAAGTATATGGTCAAAAAAGAAGGAGAATTGAAGATAGTATTGAGAAAGAAAGACAACAGATGAAAAAAGGCAAAAATAGAAATACTCGTATACTACTGCTGTACAGAGAAATATTTAAAAATGGTTGTTTTAAAATCTGAAGTTCTTGACGTTCTTTTAAGTGTTCTGGTAGTGAGTTCCATAGCCTAATGGTGCTGGTGAAAAAGAGTGGCAATGAATTAACATAACTGAAGGGCTGAGTTATTATATTAAAAATTCTGGATGACCTGGAGCATTGCAACTTAGTGAACACATATGGAGGGGATTTCGTATAAATTATTTTATGCAAGCAGATGCAGTTCCGAGTATTTAAATATTGTTGCATGGTACAACCAAGGATGTTACTTGCAAATAGTGAGACGTGGTCTTATCTGCGCAAGCAATAAACATGGCCCGCCATTTGTTAAAGGTAACTTGGAGTTTGTTTCTAGATACTGAACCATGATGACAGTATATTGTTTCGGCATAAGAAATAACAGGTATCAGGAGTATTTTCATCAAATGAATTTTTGTATTAATTGGAATGAGACGAGCACATATCCAAAGCTTTCGAAGACAGACGTAATCCCGACTAATCGTGTGGTTAACTTGGTCAGAACAGGACAGTCGACAATTTATTTTAAAATCTAGATACGTAACATTCGATACGAAAGGGATCTTTGCATTATTTATTGATAAATAGGGAACCTTTTTGATTTCATATTGATTCCTAGAAATCATTATTGCCTGCGACTCAGACGAGCTTAAGACAAGTGCATTTTCAAGAGTCCAAAGGTAAACTGCATGTAGGTCTTCATTTACCCTACAAAACAAGGTCTTCCACTAGGCCTAGGTGCCTTGAGAGGTAGATTTGTAGGTCATCTGCATGAAGATGGTAGGATACATTGTGACAACAGCCAGCTATATCATTAATATTTATGCAGAGAAGAAGCGGACCTAATACAGAGCCCTGTGGAACACCTTGTAGTAGAGATCTAGACTGAGAGCATTTTCCATTATAATAGGTTCTTTGACTACGACCAAGTAAATTGCCTGCCAAGAGCAAGTTTGGGCAAAGAAGCACTAAAGTTGGTGCTGCGCTGCGCTGGCAGCCCAGTATGGGCCATGGCCTAGCTTCTTGACACTCATTTGTGTTGCTCATGTTGACATTTTTGACACATCTTACGGTTTATCGCCAAATCCGAACGGCAATTCTTAGAAGCTTTTTCGTAGGCAATTTTACTTTCGGGGGTTAGCCATTTCCCACCGATGATGATGATGTTATGCAATCATTATGATACGAGTATTATTCATACCCCGCAATATTTTATGCAATGTTTTCAATATAAGGGTCGAACCATGTTTCGGCAACACAGATAACATCCACTAAGAATCCCAAAAAATGTGTCTTAGGCAATCTAATTTACTGGCGTTAAGACTACGGACATTGATCAGAGCAATTTTAAGAGCCCGATGAGCCCTACTCAATATATAGTATTAACAACATTACATTATTTAAACATGCACTATTGCCAATGTAGTTAATGGAACAACACATTGTTACATAAACAAGGACGTGATAGTCAGCATTCATACATTATTGTGAAAACAAAACACACTTTCCAACAACAGCAGTATGAGAAAATAGACAGAAAAGGTAAAAGAAGTTAAAATAGACAAAATAAATAGTAGAAAGCTGAGTAAAAATTAGTTACGAGTATAAGGATGAAATTCAAAGGAAGAATTTAAATATAATATAAAACAAAATTTGAAAGAAAAAGACTCAAGGACATTTTCAATGGATTTCTTCTGTAGCTGCAGCATCAATTTACTCCGATAAACTCTTGATTATAGATGTTCTTCCATTAGCTGATATTTTCACTGTCACCGTTCCGTATCTAGTAAATACTGCGGCCAGTTGTTTTTTGCGCTTTAAGCTGATGGCATGTTGCAGAAGAGGGCGATTTACTTTAGTTAAGCTCTCATTTAAATAAACATAGCTCTCGTCCTCTAAACCAAAGTCATTTACACAAAGCTGTTTATTATTAAGTTTGCGAAATACCATAGCAGCTTTCTGTATTGAGTTTCTCTCTTGTCGGTTGTTAAATTTGACTATCACTGGAGTGTTGTTACTACCTGTTTTTGCGCGAAAAATTTGTTTTACAAAGGGTGGAGTAACATCAATGGTAAAACAAAGTCTGTTCAATATTTGCCTAAGATTTTCTTGTGGGAGCACAGGGATACCAAATAAAACAGCCTCAGCAGCAATAATATGTCCCTCCATTGAATCAAGTCGATGTTGCAGCATGTTAATTTTCTCATTTGTAGACATCACAATCGAAGAGGCATCAGTTTTGTGGCTTATCCCACTGGTCTAAGTTCGCTCCGTGATATTCGCAATTGCGTTGTCCACACCATTTAAACGGTCGGACCAAGTAATCTGCAGTTATTCTGTGTGTAACATGCAGTCTTTTCGCAACGTATACAGATCAGCTGATAAGAGAGATATTTTGGAAAGACATTCATTTTTAAATGTTAACAGTTCTTCTTTTAATTGTTTGATAATAAGCTCTCGCAACGCTTCGAGTGCCCCTGTATTTAGTTTGAGTATGCTTCGGCATTGGTGTGTTGTGATTCTGTCCATATACTAGTTTAGCAGATCTTGTTGGAGGAGCCATGTTTAGTCTCTTAAATCAGCGTAGCGAGAATTTTCAATGAAATAGTTAGCAAAGAAAAAACCAAACAACCGAAATTAAAAGTTTTTGGTATATATTATAGGAGTTCAGCACTTTAGCTCCTTTTAAAGTAATGCGCCCGAGATATGTCACTTATACTTAGCAACACACGACACTTCTAGCTAATTATAACCTTTAACTCAGAGATTATGAGATATTGCAAACGAAAAAAAACGACTTACTCGTATTCACACAGGGAAATCGGTGAGAGCTGGCAACAAAAGATAAGCACTCTGCCTTTTCGACCACAATTCAGTTAAGTCATTCACAGAGCCTATTTTCCTCTGGTGTGTACAGGTTGGTTTTCTGATGAATGATTTCTAACAAATGTTCTTTTCAACAAATCCTTAAATTCTTCAGTACAGAATTCACCACCTGTTCTAAGAACTATAATACTTTTATTTTTCTGGTTTTCTATCATTGGTTTAGAACAATTGCTAACAGTTAGTTGTACTTACAAATATTTAGCCCATACACCCCATTCGCCAAAACAGCTAGTCCAACTACTTTCTTTTGCCGATTGTAAATGTAGCATCCATCTTTCTTGAAACAAACTTTGTTGTCGTTCTTAATCAGCTGACTAACAGACAACAGATTCGACATAAGCAATGGAACACACAACACATCTTTCACTGCGATGCAATACATGGACTTTTTGTTGTTGGTACTAATTTTGATATGAAGCCTTTTCTTTCTTGGCGGTCGTATACACTACTTGCACCAGAATCAATATAACAATCATACTTGCGAAATTTTCGACTTTGAAACACAGAACTAAAAGCTTTAAATTGTTTTCGCTTGCAGTCGGAGTACGAACATTTTGACATTGGCTCTTGTAGTGCTCTGTTTGCTTCCACTTCCTGTAACATTTAATAATCGTGAACAAATCGTGATTGTTCGTGTAGCTAACCTTTTTGTTTCGCTGCCAAACTTTGTGTCCGATTGTCATCATGAATTCAGTGTGCAGGCAATTCGTCGCACCCTGGAAATGTTTGAGCGTGGGTACAGTATTTTGGATCTTAAGCCACCAACCAGACAGAGATTGTTGCGAAATGAAGAAAACATAACCGCTATATCGGTCAGTATCGAAGAAGCCCTATAAATGTCGATTCGACGCTGATTAGTTGAATTGGGCATCGCCAGAGAGTCAACCCGTCATATTTTGCGGTTGGATTTGGGCCTACATCCGTATAAAATTGTGCTGACGCAGCAATTAAAGCAGGATGACCTTAGACAACGCCTTAAGTTGTTGTTGGCCGGCGCTCGTGGTTAGAGCTCGACAACATCGATACATCCGAGCTGACGTTCCAACAAGATTGCGCTACATGCTACACAAGCGACGCTATGCTCGAAGTTGTGAAGGAGAAATTCTGCGACTGGATCATTATTGGTCAACGCGATGGATGATGCGATTTGACACCACTCGTTTATTTTCTCTAGGGCAATGTTAAGTCCTCAGTCTAGGCTAACAAGCCAACCACTTTGAACGAGCTCTTAGCCTACATTCGACACGCTTGAAGCTCTGCCAGCGAAGCCGAAGCAGACATTTGAATGATGTGCTATTTCACATATAATGGCACGGCAAATAAAGGCGGAATAAATTTTATATCTTACACCGTTGTTGTGTTATTTAATTTTTTTTTATCGTTCTTATGTGGTCACCCTTTAAAATACTTATACACTATAAGGTTCCGATACGGGAATCGATATAGAATACTTGTGTGTTTTCTTCCGACACTAATGCTGTAGCGTATATATGATTGCAGAAGTCCTTCTGCAGCATTTATAAGGTCTCAGATATCCTTTAATATAAATAAATATAACTATCAAACTGTCAATCGATACAATTAATGCCTCTCAACCATAATGCTGGAACTCAAAGCAGAATTTCAGCACCTACTTTATAAGTAGCACATTATCTAGAATGCTACATCGCCGAACCCCAAATGTTTTATATTCTCGGTAACTATGATAATATATATATTGTTTAAGAACATTTGGACAAATTTTTTGTATTGAGAGACAAAAATCTTTGCAAGCCTTTCATGTACTTGGGAGTCGGCATTTCTAAAATAGCTTTAATTAAGATTGATCTGTAGGAATTCAATTCTTACTAAAAAAAAATATGGTCAAAGTGTACATATTGTACAATACTTTAGTCACATCTGGTTGACTTTTAACTTTATTAAATTTTAAACTGGCTGCTTGAACTCTTTTCCAAAGTGCGATAAGGAGAGCGGCATATTCTTCTTTATTCTTCTGTCTATTGTGTGTTTTTTTTGGCATCGGTATCAGTGCTTGGTTTCAAAACTCAAAAAAGGTTATCGGCGTTAACTATCAATATTCGGCTGTTTAAAGGCCATCGCTATCATAAAAAAATAGATCTGGCAGCATTGTCGCTATTCGCGTTAGCGCCGATAAATATCTTGCACTAACTTAGCGCGTATAGATTAAATTGTTAGTATAATTGGAAAAAAAGCGCTGATACCGATGCAAAAAAAATACACCCTATACAAGGCGACGCAAAATTAATCATCTTGTTTTGATTTGAATTACTTTTTTACTAAATAAAAAAATGATTTTGAGTGATTGAAATCTTTATTTAGACCTTTACAATTTCTGTAATTTCAGTTAAGTGGAAAAAATGATATCTGCCAAGTGGCTGCCGCCAGTGTTGATATACATTTGTTCCCGTTTTATCGCACTTTCCATGACTTTCCGCAAGATTTCCGGTGATAACTGTTCTCATTCCTGTCGAATATTCTTCTTAAGTGCTGCGACTATTTAAGGCGCGTTGGCATAAGTCCGCGACTTCAAGTAACCCCAAAGAAAGAAGTCTGAGATGGCTAAATCCGGCGAACTTGCTGGCCATGCCAAATCGCCAAAGCGGGAGATTACGCGACGAGAAAACGCTTCCTTCACAATATCCATTGTGGTTCATGCTGTGTGTGCGGTTGCACCGTCTTGTTAACGCAACATGTTCACCAAGCCCCACTCATCCAATTCCGGCGGTAAGAAGTCGTTTATCATGACCCTGTAGCAGTCGCCAGTAACAGTGGCCGTATTGACTTAACCGCTTAAGTGGAAATGCGCCACGTCGCTCATGGTGATTTTCGACACAAAATCGTCCTCTTCGCTTGACAGCGAAGTATAGAGCCCCATTGCTTGTTTGTTTGTATACTGCAGCTGTCTAGTTCACAAATATCAAATATGATTGACGTACGACGCCATTTGCAACTTACAACATCTTCCGATAGGATGATTAATTTTGCGCCACCTTGTATAAACTTGTCGTCTCGCATCCTCCTAGTTTTTTAAGCCTCCAACTTTTCATGTTAGCTAACAAAAATTTAGTTAACAATTTCCTGAATGTATTATATTAATTTCCTGTAAAGTTTTTCCATAGGCCGTATCACTTACTTCCGAAGTGATCTATCTCTATATTAATTTCTTTCAGTTGTTAATTTGTGTGTCAGATACAAAATTCGAATTCCATAAAGTATTTCTGCTTTCAGCTCGTGAGATTACTTGTTGCTTATTTAAATTTAATAGGTACATGTCAGAACCAATCTAACCTCGAATGTAATGTTTTATTATACGAAATTTATTTTTGCGACTTTGTTCTTCTGACCTTTGAGGTATTCAAACTCATAAGTAATCAACCTTCTTGAGCTTAAATAACCAGCATTGGTTACGTTAAGTGTTAAGGAAATTCTTTTCCGCTGTTCCTCTTATTCACATAATTAACTGTAGGTAATCGGTTGTGACAGTGAACTTATATCTTCTTATCCTTTTATTAACCCTTTCCTCGTTATACGAACTTATGCGTAACGAGTTTCCCATTTTTACTGCATCGCTGCTGCTCCGCTTATGGGGTTGGCTAATGTCGCAGGCCGCAGAACGCGTCTACATATACAGTGAACTTATATACCCATAAATAAGGCCAAACTCGGGATTTACTCCTGTTGTATGGAAATTCCTTATCGGTAACAGATACATTCCTCTCCGGATGTACCCTAACAATAAGTTATCCGCAGTAACACTTTTTAAATGTTCTTTAAAAAATGTCATTCACATGGACAATGCACGTTTTATCTATGAAATCTTATAAAATGTGGTTGACAAGTCCGAAAGTCATACAAAGGTGTAAATTAATGTTCACCCGAGTCACAAATTTAAATAAAACTAAACGATTGCTTGTAATTTAAAGGATTTATTTCAATTTAAAGAAAAATACTTTAGAGCGTCCGTTGCCGTAGACTTTAACGATATTTATCTATGAAATCTTATAAAATGTGGTTGACAAGTCCGAAAGTCATACAAAGGTGTAAATTAATGTTCACCCGAGTCACAAATTTAAATAAAACTAAACGATTGCTTGTAATTTAAAGGATATATTTCAATTTAAAGAAAAATACTTTAGGGCTTCCGTTGCCGTAGACTTCAACGATATTAATATTTTAACGAAACAAAAGCAAAAGAAAACAGAAATTCATATTTGACAGTTCAAAGCTGTTACAAAGAGCTGCATGAGAGAGTCCGGCAAGTTCAACTCCAGTCACCTCGAATGCCCTGGACAACAAAATCCTATCTTTCGGAAGCGGCGCAAACACTTGCGTGGCAACTTGCCCGCGAAGCACCTTGCACACAAAACAATGCTTAATAACGTTTTTCAACAGCTGCCTCCCCTTGGTGATCCAGGATTTAGAGGATAATTTAGAAACTTCTGCTGACGTTCTGCCATGAAACGTACGTTGATGTAAATCAGCAACAATCAGTTTGGTAATATGAGAAGTTTTCGGTAGAATAATAGGGTGAGCGATGTTTCCACTTACTTCAACATCTTGGAGTCTTCCGCCTACACGCAAGACCTGATCAGCATCATCAAAATATGGAAAGAGAGACAGTAACTTTGAATTAGAACACAATACCTTTTTTCTTCGGAGACTTGATTTCTTTCAGAAAACGCTCACATTGCACTTGACCAATCCAGTAATCTTCGGATCTGTCGACATCTTCAGCTGTTATTTGGCTTCGACGGCAAAAGCAGCGCTATCGACTAAGGCAAGAAGTCCACAGCTTCCGGCATGTGAGCGAGCGCCTCGTAGGAATCCGCATCAAGGCTAAATTCGCAAACATTAGACTTATATGCGCGCATGCCCCCACAGAGGAGAAAGATGACGACACCAAGGATGCCTTCTACGAGCTTATTAACAAGAACTTCGAGCAATGCCCTAGATATAACATTAAAATTGTCCTCGGTGATTTTAATGGAAAGCTAGGCAGAGAGGGTATCTTTGGTGGAACAATCGGAAAATATAGCCTGCACGACACCACCTCCGATAACGGATTCAGGCTAATCGACTTTGCCGCGGGGTGAAACGTGGCTAGCACGCGGTTATCACATCTCGTCATACACAAGGGGACTTGGAGAACTCCTGAGCAATCAACAGTCAACCAGATTGATTACATTGCGATCGACGCACGACACTCCTCCAGTATTATGGAGGTCCGAACGTTCTGAGTCGATGGACCATTACCTTGTTGTAGCCAAGGTACGGCTGTGGATATCCCAAACTACGCCAAGACAAACTAACGCTGTGAGAAAATTCGACTTCAGACGGCCATAATCGCAAGAGCTCCCCAAGTCCTTTTGCGATCGAGTGTCTCTTAATCTCTTAAGAGGTCCAATGCCGCCAGCATCAAACATCGAAGACCACTGGAAACACTGCCAAAACGCCATCAGAGATGCCGCTTCTGATGTGCTGGGTTTCACTCGTCCACCACAACGAAACCCTTGGTTCGATAATGAATACCAGCAAGCACATGCAGCTAAGCAAAAAGCACGCAATGCGGCACTGCAAAAAAAGACCAGAGTTGCTCATGAGCTCTATAAGCGGAAGAGAAGAGATGAACACCGGCTTCTAAGGAGGAAGAAGAAAGAGCATGAGAAGCGCGCGATCGAGGAAATTGAGAAATGCTACTCCAGGAATGAGGTCCAGAAGTTTTACCAAAAGGTAAAAATAACATGCCACAGAAACAAACCCCAAACCGAAGCCTATAGAGATGAACAAGGGAACATAGTAGTGGAATCGCAGTCGATGCTGAGGATTTGGAAAGACCATTTCTGCAGACTGTATAACTGCGATGACGGACTAAATGCCGCTGCCAGGCAGAATCAACCTTTCAACTTGGATGATGATGACCAACAATTCCGTCCACCCGACCTGGATGAAGTGAAGATAGCTAAATCGAAGCTTAAGTCCAACAAAGCTGCTGGAGCTGATGGCCTGACTGCCGAGCACTTAAAAATATCTATAAAATGTGGTCGGACGAAAGTATGCCCGATGAATGGAACCTCAGCATTGTTTTCCGATTCTCAAGAAAGGAGACACTCTGAGCTGCGCCAACTACTGAGGCATCAGTCTCATTAACATCGCATATAAGATCTTATCTGCCGTATTGTGTGAACGCCTGAAGCCGTTCGTCAACAACGTGATAGGTCCATATCAGTGTGGCTTCAGGCCAGGAAAGTCCACCATCGACCAGATATTCACACTACGGCAGATCTTGGAGAAGACCCATGAGCTTCAGATCAATACCCACCACATATTCATCGATTTTAAGGCCGCGTATGGCAGCATCTATAGAGATGAGTTATATAGAGCAATGTGTAGATTTGGCATCCCTGCCAAACTCGACTGTCTGTGCAGGAAGAAGATGGAGAATGCACGCTGCTCCATCAAGGTCGGTAAAGATCCCACCGAGACATTTGAAGTCCAGAAAGGATTTAGACAAGGCGATGCGCTGTCATGCGATTTTTTCAACATCGTACTTGAAAGAATAGTCCAAAACTCACGAGCAAACACAAGAGGCACTATCTTTCGAAAGTCCGTCCAACTACTCGCATACGCCGATGATATTGACATAATCGGGAGAAAGCAGCGTGGTGTCAGCGGCGCTTTCGCGAGTATTGAGACGGAAGCGGCGAAAAGGGGTTTAGCGGTTAATGAGGGCAAGACCAAGTATATGCTGTCAAGCAAGAAGGACAACCAACACCGACGTCTCGGGCAGAACGTCACCTTCGACTGATATAACTTTGAGGTAGTTAAGGACTTTGTCTACCTAGGCTCTGCTATAAATACAGACAACGACACCAGCGCTGAGATCAAGCGAAGAATAACTTTTGCCAACCGCTGTTTTTTTGGGTGAGGAAGGCCATTGAGTAGCAAAGCCCTCTCTCAGACAACAAAATTTACCCTTTATAAGACCTTAATAATCCCGGTACTGCTCTATGGCGCAGAGGCATGGACATTGTCAAAAATGGATGAGGGTGTTCTTGGTTGCTTCGACAGAAAAATTCTTCGGGCGATCTTCTGTCCCGTCTGCATTGACGGTGAGTGGAGGAGGAGATACAACGACGAACTGTATGGACTGTACAGCGACATGGACCTAGCCAGAAGAGTGAAGATCCAAAGACTGAGATGGCTGGGTCATGTAGAGCGCATGGACACCAATGCTCCGGTCCGAAAAGTCTTCGAATCCGCCCCCGAGGGACAGCGCAGTAGAGGAAGGGAAAGACTTAGGTGGCGCACGCAAGTGGAAGAGGACCTCAGCCAACTTAGCGTGCGAAACTGGAGACAGCTAGCCAGGGATCGAGCTAGCTGGAGAAGCTTGTTGACTGAGGCCCAGGTCCACCCCGGATTGTAGCGCCACCTAAAGTAAGTAAGTAAATAAATAAATTAATTAAATGACAAATAAATAAATTAATAAATAAATAAATTAAATTATAAATAAATTGATTAATAAATGAATGATAGTAATAAATATTCAAGTGAATAAATAAATAAGTACAAAATGAAAAATAACAAAACAAAATACAATAATAAATAAATAAATAAATAAATGATAAATAAATAAATAATAAATTGACTAGTAAAGGAATGTTGATAATAAATATTCAAGTGAATAATAAATAAGTACAAACTGAAAGACAACAAAACAAATTATAATAATAAATAAATAAACAAGTTAATATATATATACAACAACGAATCTTATGGACTGTACAGCGTCATGGGCCTAGCCAGAAGAGTGAAGATCCAAAGACTGCGATGCCTGGGTCATGTAAAGCGCATGGACACCAATGCTCCGGTCCGAAAAGTCTTCGAATCCGCCCCAGGGGGACAGCGCAGTAGAGGAAGGCCAAGACTCAGGTGGCGCACACAAGTGGAAGAGGACCTCAGCCAACCTAGCGTGCGAAACTGGAGGCAGCTAGCCAGGGATCGAGCTGGCTGGAGAAGCTTGTTGACTAAGGCCCGGGTTCAGCCCGGATTGTAGCGCCACCTAAACAAATCTTTAAAGCTTCGCCTTCCGTGTGTTCCTTTTCAATTTCAGCATGAAACAGAATTAATGATTTTAGTTAATGACCATTGGATTTGTTCTTCCATTAGCCAAGATGGTCCGTGCAGCCACAGTGAAGAACTTATGAGTGACGCTGCACTAACACCTCTTGTTAGCAAATCCGCAGGATTATCCGCACCTGGACAATGTCTCCAAGACGACAAATCCGATAACTTCCCTATCTCCTTAACGCGGCTTTCTACGTATTGCTTCCAACGTTTGTTGGATCCCTGCATCTAATACAATGCGATTCGTGAATCAGTCCATAGATAAACGCAACTAAAATTGATTCGAAGACTGGCCCGTAAATAGGTTAAGAATCGCGCCGCCACCACCATAGCAGTTAACTCCAATTTTGGTATAGTCAGTTCGCTTTGACATTCGTTTTTAAGGGGCACGACTCTGTTTTTTGAACATATTAACTGCACCGATGTTTCCCCATTACGTCGCACAGTCCTTGCGTAAGCTACAGCTTCAAACTTAAACTGACTTGCATCAGCAAAAACATGAAGTTGTGTAGTTCCATCGTCCGTTAAACAATACCACGGTATAGCCATTTCGTCAAGTTCGTTGATCTCGTTCCGACATGTTTTCCAAACACTTCCTAAGTCCGATGGTAAACGCTCATCCCAGTCCAACTTTATGCGCCATATGCTTTGGAAAAGAATTTTAAGACGAACAGTCCACGGAGAAAGTATGCCAAATGGATCGAAGATTTTAGCCATAACCCTTAGAACACTGCGTTTGGTACTTTGAATGCAATTAGATTCCAATAACTTCAGCACAGGACTAAGATCTATTTTTGAAGTTCATCCGTTGGTAGAAGCCATCTTAAGCCTAGCACTTTGGGAGATGCGGAAATATTGTCCTCATTAAAAAAACAGGTATGTCACATGCTAGTGCCGTTAGTGTTCAATTTACGTAGTTTCATGGACGCGCTACCGAAAATGTGACTGGCTTGAAGAAACACATCTCTAGCAAATTCTTCATCATCGACGCAGGCAACAAAATCATCCATATAAAAGCTTTGTTTTAACAGATCACAAATTTTTTTATATCGAAACAGATCTTCCTCACTTTTGTTTGAAGATTTGCTTAAGCTATTAAAATTGGACTGGGCTTCTTTGATTAGTTCTTTAATCATAGCGCCAAGGATGAAAGGCCTGCTCTTTACACCGAACATTAGTCGGGTCATGCGAAATATCTGTACTGCAGGTAATGACCGGTTATTCACTATCTTTTCAGCGAACCAAAGAATGCGATGACGGTCTCTATCAGATGGATAAAGCAAAATTTTCAGAAACGCTTTTTGAATATTTTCAATAAGTTCCATTTTCCCTACTCGAAAATTTAAGAGAATTAACAAAAGGTCAGGTAAAATGTTCTCTCCCACTCCTAAAACATCATTAAGTGAAGCATGATTCGGGGCATGAGGGGATTCATCGAATACAATGCGAAATTTCGTTGTTTCCTTGTCTTCTCTGTATATCGGAAGGTGAGGTATATAGTACAGTCGATTTCCATTACAAGCAACATCAGAAACGACCTCTGCAATACCTTCGGATATCATTTCTTTCATAGAAGCATCATATTCAGAAATTTTCCCAACCGAGCATAGTTTCCGTACCAGCGATTGCAACCGCACCAAGGCACCAGTTTTATTATTATGAAGTGGAGCAGATTTGTCTTTCGAAGGAAGAGATGCTTCAAACCTATCACCTTTCCTATAAGTCATCACTTATCACTATCCCCAAAACATCAAGCTTCCAAAATCGTTGGATATCTTCGCACGCACAAACGTTGAGGCAAATTGAAGTTGAGCCAGAAGGTATTGGTTCTAAATTTGACGGTCCTTGAATGGTCCAACCCAGAATGGTGTTGATTGGTAAGACGCTTGTTCTCTCCATTCGCGAACTGCCAATACGTGTCGGCACCGATAAGTACGCTGATTCCGCCCTCCAATAGTTGACTATGAGCGCAATTATATGCCAAAGTTAGCTTATAAGATGAAACAGCTTTTTCTTCAGTGGGCACCAACAACACATCAAAACAAAAAGCAGGAACCTCAATAGCGTCAAAAACTACTGCTTGGTCATCATACTGGCTTCGTAGTACCATTCGCACTCTGTTACATGACTTGCTTGGTCAGGTTTATCACATCCAAAAGGTATAACGCTCAATCTCTGAGTTCCAACAATAGGCAAATTTAATCGGCGAGATAAAGTTAACTTTACGAATGGCAGCTGACTGCCGCCGTCCAAAACGATGCGCACAAACATAAAATCGGTGGAAACTTCACTGCTAGCATACGCACAAGCTGTTTTTAAATAGACGGTATGTGATTGCAACTTATCCACTGTATTCACGGTTGAATTACGATCTAAAGTTGACGGTTGTGTATTGCCACGTGAAAGAAACAATGGGTCACACATGCTAGTAACGTGGCGCCTGTTGCATGTTTTGCATATAATTAATTTTACCCCGCATGTCCTGGAATTGTGCCCCCTTTTACAACATCTGAAGCACCTGCCTTCGCCCATCAGTATTTTTTTCTTCTCTGCGAGACTTTTCGTACAGCAACAACCTTTTGCGTCGGGACTTGATGAACCAGGGTGGTGTTGGTGAATTTTTGCTTCGTTAGATTTTTCTAAAGATTCACTTTCTCTTTTGAAGAATTTCAGCAAAAAATTGACATGCTTGTCGCCGATGAAGTTTGACGAATAGTCTGTAGCTGGTGAGACACTGGCTTCCTCATCCATATATTCGGTGTGAGAGTTTATTTAATTTGAATTGGAGTCCTCGTATTAGCGATGAAAATCGCAATTCGTTTGGTATACATCGTAGTAGAACACCTTTCAACATAACGAAGTAATTGCACGATGGAATGCCTAATGCAGAAAGAGTGCGAGTAAAGGACAACACTGAACTGTATAATCGTAGGAATGCGGTGACATCGGTTTTAGAAGAAACAGGCTAAAGAAATAGCAATCGTTGCATCATGTAGTCAATTATTTTTTCATTATTTCCGTACTCTTCTTTTAATAGAGTTATAACTGTATTATAGTTGGAGTGAGACCAGCTATTGTTTCGACAGCTTCCCCTGTCAATACTGTTTCAAGGTAATTAAACTTGTCGATTGTGGTAAGAGCAGAGTTTTCATGAACGAGAGCACGATATTGTTCCCGAAAGGGAACCCATTCCTTAAAGTCACCAGAGAAACGCTTTGGCTGCAGTTTGTTCAATTTGACAGCACCGAATGAGTATGCGGTGGTTGAAGAGGTGTCATTGCTCGACGGTAACTATTCCTAAGTCTCTGTGGATATCACTGTTTCTGATATACCATGGGGCGTTCACGATTTGTCTTAGAACTTTGTTTTGATAGCCTTGGAGAATATTTCGGTTGCTTGGTTTAGTACAACCCCAAAGTTGTATACCGTACGTCCAAACAGGTTTAAGCACTTGCTTATAGATGAGCAGTTTGTTATGTATGCTTAACTTGGAATGTCCTCCTAGTAGCCAGTACATTTGTCTGAATTTATTTTCAAGTTCATCACGTTTCTTCTTAACATGCGGCTTCCATTTCAGTTTTACATCTAGTGTCATTCCTAGATACTTTGCTTCATTTGCATATGGTATTTGTACCGAGTTAATGAAAATGGGAAGGTTACTTATTTTCCGGTAAGTAAAATTAACATGAGTAGATTTGGTCTCATTGAGAACAATTCGCCATATCTTTGTCCATTCGTAGATTTTATCCAAAGCCGTTTGTAGCTTTCCAGTAGCTAACTCGGCTGAAGTATCTGTAGCTAGTACCGCCGTGTCGTCCGCGAACGTGGCTCCTATGGTACCTGATTCTTCCGGTATGTCTCGAGTATAGAGTTAAAACAATACCGGGCCAAGTACATTTCCTTGCGGAACTGCAGCAGCGATCTCTTTAAATTCTGAGTATTCGATGCCATGTTTAACACGAAAAATTCTGTTTTCCAGGTACGATTTCAGAATCGTATGCAGCTCTCTCGGAAGAACCTGACTTAGCTTAAAATTTAAGCCTTCATGCCATACCTTATCGAAGGCTTGAGACACGTCAAGAAACACGCTAGAACATATCTTTTTCCCCTCTAGGGCTTTCTCAATTTCATTCGTATTTCTAAAAACCTGGTCAATTGTAAGCGCTTCAATAGAAGTTTTTCAAATATTTTAGATATTATCGGCGGAAGCGATATTGGTCTGTAGGACTTTTTTTCATTTAGAGATTTGCCTGGTTTCGGGACCATTATAACTTCGGCAACTTTCCATTAGCTTGGAACGTTTAATAATCTTAGTGCGGCATTTATAAGTTGGAGCAGTTTGATCAGGGCTTTCTTTGACAACTCCTTGAGAATTTGACCATTTATTAAATCATAACCAGGGGCTCTGTTATTTTTCAATTTTTTAATTGCTTGGTTCAGTTCTCGTTGGGATACTGTTTTTATTCTAAAATTGTCCGGTGCCGTAGTTATATAATTAGAACATCCTGTTAACGCCTGTCCATCAAAAAGCTTAAACGTTTCTTCTAGGTGCTCGGCAAATAGATCCGCTTTCTCTTTATCTCCTTTTGCCCATTCGCCATTATTTTTTCTTATGGGAGGAAATTGCATTTGAGGCTTTTTGATTCCCTTCATGGCTTTCCAGAGGGAGTAATTTGAACTTCTTTCGGCAGTCAGACCTTCGAGATATGAAGAGATATTCCGATTTCTGTAATCTCGTATTGCTTCCTTCAACTTGTTGCATAAGTGGTTTAAGTATGTTTTATGCTGGGGAGCACGGGATTGTTGCCATCTTTTGCGCGCTCTCCTCTTTTCTCTCACCAGTTCTTTCATTTCACTAGTTACTTTCTGGAGTTGGAGTGTTGTTCCAGGCAGCGTTCTGCAGGACTTTGATGAATCTGTCGACTTCGCCTTCTATTTCGTTTTGTGTTTTTAGCGACACTTTTAGAACAATATGTTCATTGCAGTAGTTTCTAAAACCGTCTCAGTTAGTTTTGTAGTAACTATATATGTCTCTATCCGATTTCGTAGCATCAACTACAATTGGCGAAGCATACCTTCTCTTGTTTTTCTAATTGTTATTTCATTTCAATAATTTGCTGATATTTGTCGATACAATTTATAATGAATTAGTTTCTTAAGATGAATTTCATGTTTTATACTCGATGCCTAGCACGAATTTTAACATCCTTGTGTTGGACTTCTTTAAACTTTTCTAGTGTTAAGGTTAATTAAGGCTACCGAGGTCAAGCCCTACTCTACGAGTAGATAGCTAGAGTAATAATCCTTCGCTGGTTCTAGTTATTGATATAAGTTTCGCTCTCTATTTTAACATCACTTTATTTATAAAACTTTTGAGAACTTCCATACCCAATGCCAGAAAATAGTTCTGCTAACTTGTCTACACGTATGTCTGAAAACTTAAGCAAATGTATGGTTGTATCCCAATTCCTTAGGTATGAAAATTTGATAAACACATATGAAAGTGAGTGTACTGAAAAGTGTTATTTTTGATAATTTTAATTTCTACATGTAAATTGTCTAAAATGTATGGTGTCTAGACAAGACTAGTGGTGAGATGGTTTAGGTAGAGGTACATCCATTATTTCGATACTGTTTGGAATGGTTAGTATTTTTGGGACTTGCATGGACTGGTTATTGTTATTTTGAGAGTGTTGCTCAAAGTTCCTTGAATGTCCCTCTTTATTATCTTGCTGCCGACGATCGTTCGGTTTCTTTTCACTGGAGTTATTATTTTTTTGCTTAACGTTATGAAGACACACAAGTCTTCGCCTTAGGTTGGTGATTTTGATTCGAAGAGTTGTTGTTTCTTAAACTCTCATATTCTCATATAAAAATTCTAATTTATTGATAATTTACTTTCATGTTTCTTTCAGATTTTTCTTTTAAGTCAGTCATAATCAGTATCAGGATAGCTGCACCTTATCCAACGGACTGCGCCAATTAAGTGAATCTTTAAAATAATCTCTTGATTATCCATTTATTTTTTTACGAGTATTGTTTGTATTTGGTTTACTAATATATCTTTATTGGATACGGGCAAAAAGCTTCAGCTCAAACCATTCGGAACTTCATAGGCTCCTTCGGAAAGGTTGAACAAGAGAAACCAGACGGTATTCTACATTGTGCTGAGTGCTCCTTAACACGCTGACGTTCCTTGGGTGCCTTCTTTCTCCAAAGATATACCATTGGCACTAGTGAGTGCCAGATAATGTCCTCTGCTGACTCGAATTGGCCCAGCAGCTTCAAGATCAACTCATCGAAATCGCGGTTATTCCCGATTTCCCGTGGTAACACTACTTAACTTGGGCAGTTAAATATCGCCAAATGATCTAAAGACCAGAAAAATCAATATCGTACCGATAACAATAGACAGAAAATAATAAGCGGAATTTCCTTCCCCAAGTAGCAAAAATGACATTTATTGACATTATAACTTTTTCTCAACCCATGCAATCCTACCAGCTTGCTATTGTTGCGATCAAACACATCTTTGATCTGTCTGATTCTATTAACGAAATTCTTGTTTTCGGCGACTTTAACCTTCCTTAGATACAGTTGATCAATCATTTTTCATTCACCAGCTGAACTAAGGAATGTCTCTTCTTAGACTTAAGACTCTGCGGTGTATCCAACTAGCTAGGAAGGCAATTAGATTTTATTTTCACAACAGATTCAATTAAATCCTCAGTTTCACTTTATCCCCAATCTCTTTCAACGATTGATAACTTTTACCCTCCCCTTCTTTTATCGTATTTTTATAATTCGACTCCCATAAAGCAAACTTTCATAAAATCAGTGACTTCCCTTGCAGATCCCCCTTTGACTTTCACACCCTAACTATAGATAATGCTGTATCTAGCTTTTATATAGAAATATTTAATTCTGTAGGGACCAGCCCTGTCCAACTTACTTTTACAACTTTCCAACTAAACACCTACCTTCGCAATATTACTTGGCGTACCAATTATCTTTTTGTAACTGAATTCATACTGTATTAGCTCTTAATAATTTCTTAGTGTACATATTACCTGGCATAAGAAAGAAGTGAATTATAAGGTAGAGATCGAAAAGAATGGCTGCCTTTTATCTCTGCTCTTGAGATCGCGTTTATAACAGCAGCCACAATTGGTGACCCTCTAGTGTTTCATTAGACTATAAGTCAAGAAATACGTACTTCGGACAATTTCATTTAATTTATTCTCAATTTAACACAATGTGCGCGGAAAAGAACGAAAGTAATCAATCCAGTGGAAGTTCATCTGAAAATATAGTACCACAGGGTCCAGCACACTTTTCAAAGCAGGCGAACCACATGGCAGCGATGGTGAGGTTATGCGCGTCTCGGTAAAAATTTCCTCTTTCTGGACAGAAATGCCGGAGATCTGTTTCGCACAAATTGAGGCACAGTTCGCCACCTGCCGCATCACATCCGATTCTTCGAAATTCAACATGGTGTTCGGATCAATGGATGGCAGGGTCCAAGGAAACTTTTTTCAGACGTCGACCTAGGCGACAAAAAACCATCCCATTTCTTCAAAAAGCTAAAAAGCCTTGCTGGAATCTCTGTAGGTGAAGAATCCTTAACAAACATCTGGCTACAGCATTTTCCATCTGAAGTGCAAGCCATTTTAGTGGCTTTTAAGAGCAACGATATAAAAAAAATTAGTACAAGTTTACACAATAATGGAAACAACGGCACATGGGAATGTACTTTCCAAAATTAAAGAACGCGAAACAACATCTGTTCACCACCAGCAGTCATTGGAACACAAAATCGAAGCGCTTTGTCGAACCGCAGCCGCCGTCAAACACCTTCATGGCATCAAGCATCGGTTTCATCATCTCGCCAGCAATTTACACAAAATCGCAACGGCATTTGGTGGTTTCACTTTAAGTACTCGTATAAAGATAACGCAATCCGCTGTAAGCCACCGTGTTATTTTGTCAACTCACACGGTTCAGAAAACTAGACATCTTGTTGTCACCATAAATGACAACAGTTACCAAACATATAAACCGTTTATATATCTCGGATATGACAACACAGAAAAAGTATTTAGTAGACATTGGCGCATACGTTTCTATGTTACCTCGAACTGCTCGGCAAAAAGCTCCCTGAAATTCTAATGTCGAATTGTTCGCTGCTAATGGCTCCATAATAAAAACTTACGGAAGCCAGTGTTGTCGAGTAAATCTAGGTCTCCATAGAAACTTCGTCTGAACATTTTTGATTGCTGATATCGCTGCACCCATTATTGGAGAGGAATTTTTGCAGTCTTACGGCTTACTAGTTACTATCAAGAGGAACTGTCTCAACGTTAAAATCACGTTACTTTCTGCAACTGGCGTACCAACTCAAGATAAATGTAGAATCAAAACATTTGATATTCAAAATCCTTTCTCAGGACTCCTTGAAACGTTTAAGGACTTGACATCGTTGAACAGCACTTCCAATGCAGTGACGTCATTTACCACTCACTGTATAATTACATCCGGTCCAGCGGTTTTCGCGCTCCTCTCTCCAGAAAATCTGTCTGCTGTAAAAACAGAGTTTGCGTATCTCATAGAGCAGGGAATAATAAATGGAAACAGGAAGAATGACAACACTATAATAGCGTGGACAACGGAAACAACTGCTGCATTCGAGAAATGCAAAGCTGACCTGGCATCCGTTTCACTTCTCGCTCACCCAGTGCCGAATGCCACGTTCTATCTTTTCGCCGATGCTTCAGACGCTGCAATAGGAGCTGTAGTAAACCAAGTTCGTGACAATAATTCCCTACCACTTGGTATTCTCTCGAAAAACTTACCGCTTCTCAAATGAAATATAGCATCCATGATCGAGAGCTTTTTTCCATATATCGAGGTGTTAAAGATTTCTGATATCTTTTAGATGGAAGAGCATTTTCAATATTTACGGATGTACGTAAATAAATCAATATGTATTCACTGTCCGCGTTTCGGAAAAACTCCGAAAAGCATCACCTAGGCAGATGCGACAGTAAGATTTCGTAAGCCAGTTTTCAACAACTATTTTGCACATTCTCGGAACACGAAATCAAGTAGCAGTCTTCTTTACGAGGATTAATGCTCTGGATGTGTCAGCACCAATCGATTCCCAAGCGATTGCAACAGATTAAGTTGACGACAACGAACTACAAGCGTAATCGATCAAGGTAATCAGTCTTGTTCATTAAAACTAAAACTTATTATCCATTAAGTATATTGCAACTATACTGCGACATATCATCACCAACATCCTCCATAGAAATAGTGCTCCGGAAACTGCACAACCTGTCCCATCCCGTTGTAATGGCAACTCTAAAACTCCTTCAAGAACGATTCATTTGGTCAAAGATTTATTTATTTTTTTATTTACGATTTACGCACATCAACATGGATATTGCCGGTCCACTATCAACATCGAACGGCTACAGATACCTATTAACCATCGTAGACCGATACACATGCTGGCAAGAGGCATTTCCAATGGAGGAAATGAGTGCAGAGACCGTTGCCCAACACTTTCTTCACGGCTGGATCAGTCGGTATGGCGTCCACTTTAGGTTACAACTGACTTAGGGATGAGATGAGAAAAACTTCGGGTATGGAGCAGTGTAGAATAACTGCATATCATCCGCAATCCAACGAAATTGTTTAAAGATGGCATGGTTCACTGAAAGCTGCAATTATGTGCCACCAAACAACAGACTGGTTCAAAGTATTACCACTAGTTCTACTTGGTTTGAGATCATCTTTTAAGAAGGATTTAGATGCCACTCCAGCAGACCTCTTGTATGGAGAAGCACTCCGCTTGCCTGGAGAATATTTTTCCGATTCCCCAAATACTATAGCTTCAGAGGACTTTGTTTAAGATTTGCGGAAAGCGATGTCTGTCATTAAACCGAAAGGTAACATTTACCATGGTACTCCCAAGTTCTTCGTGCAGAAGGCATAGATAAATGCACACATGTATTTTTAAGAACGGATAGCGTTCGCAGTCCACTTCAGCAACCGTATGAAAGGCATTATATTTTTGCGAAAAAGCATCTGGAATATTTTTCGGTAAGAATTAAAAACAAAGTTAAAAATATATCAGTTGATTGGTTGAAGGCAGCATTTACTGTCGCCGATTAGACAACACTTCCAACGGGATGAAAACTAGTGGACCAGTAAAGACACCCATCCAAGAAAAAAGGACAACTCAGTCATGTCGTAGAATTATTATCCCATCTAGATTTCGTTAGTACGGCAGACTAACTAGCGAGGGGAGTAGTGTAGGGACCAGCCCTGTCCAACCAACATTCCAACTGACTACCTGCCTTTAAAATATTGCTTAGCGTAGCAATTACCTTTTTGTAAATGAATTCATTCTGTTTTAGCTCTTAATAATTTCTAAGTGTACATATTACTTGACAAAAAAAAAGAAGTGAATTATAAAGAAGATGTCGAGAAAAACGGCTGCCTGTTATTTCTGCTCTTGAGATCCCTTTTATAACAGCATCTACAATTCTTTTGCCCTTTGCGTTTCATTTTTCCACCAAAAAACGTTATCTCTAAGCCCTCCTTGATATATTCGCAAGATTCGTGTCTTACGAAATAAGATATGGGCTGTTTAGGGTCCGTTCCAGATCCTATTCAGACCATTTCAACTACCTTGGTACTTATCTTCATTTCACGGACCTTTATGATTCACTTTACCGGCGTTTCCTCAACAATGGGCAAGTCAAACGTATGAACGATCTTAAGTGCTTTTCCCAATTTTTAAGCTACAAAGAAAGGCCTTAAAACGCTTTTAAACCGTATAATTTTTTTAACATATTCAAGTGGTAGTGAACTGGCTTCCAAATCGGAATGTTCGGTGTTCGAATCCCAGCCATGCCCGAAAGGTAGTCAACGAAAATCAAGTCAGATGTGTAGTTGACTAGATTGCCAGTCTCACTTACAATTTAGTCTCCCCATTAAATGTTGAATGCCACCCATGGAGCAAAATAACCACTGAGCCCAAACATCTTTCTTCTCTCTCTGTTCAATTTTCCAAAATACTTAACTCATCATGAGGCATTATAAGTGTATTTATACGCACTTGAGTGTTAAAAAAGAAAAAAGAAACATACCGAGAATGAAAAGTTTTTCGGTTTCAACGACGTAGGTGCCATTCAGGGATAAAGGCTGGGTATTTACATTTTGCTTTAATGACACCAAACAGCATTGTGTTTGGTAGCATAAAGTTCCACTTTGAAGATAGTTCCCCAATTGGTTGTTCTCTGAATATTGGAACTCAATGAGCTGCTGCCGTTTCCATACTACAGCCGAAGAGCATTAAAGTAAGTCTGGGAACGAATATGAAAAGCAGAGGCTACAGTCGTTAGTATTCGGAATTCAAATCATCCAAGGCAACTTGAATTGAGCGTTCCGAAAAGTATTTTTTTAATAATTGAATAAAAGAGTCGTCGAATTCAAATCCACGCATTTTCGATAGAAGAGTCTGATGCCAAACGGTGTGAAATGCAGCTATTATGCTTTCGCCATTCCATTTTTCGGTGATGTATGCCATCAAACACCAGTGGAACTGCTACTTTGAGCACCTTACTGCCGGTCATTGAGATATTTTATGAGCTGACTTTTTATCAGCGATTAAATGCCCTTAGAAAGTAAAACCAATTAGCCTGTAGAAACAGATCCGCTGTCCTGCGATTTCTTCAACATCATACTTGAAAAAATAATGCAAAACTCACGCGACAACACATGAGGCGCAATTTTTCCAGAGTCCGTCCAATTACTTGCATACGCCGAAGACATTCACATAATCGGAATAAAGCAGCCTGATGTCAGTGACATTTCGCGAGTGAAGGAAGTGGAAAAATGGGTTAAGCGGTCAACGAGGGCAAGACCAAGTATATGCTGTCAAGTAAAAAGGCCACACAACACTGACGTCTTGAACAGTACGTCACCTTCGACAGATATAATTTTGGGGTAGTTAAGGACTTTGTCCACCTAGGCTGCGCTATAGTTCAGAAAACGACATCAGCGCTGAGATCAAACAAGGAATAACTCTTAGAAATCGCTGCGTCTTTTGGCTAAGAAGGCAATTGACCAGCAAAACCCTCTCTCGGACAATAAAAGTCTCCCCACGTAAGACCTTAATAATCACAGCCCTGACATTATCAAAAACAGATGAGGCTGACCTTGGCTGCTTGGAGAGAAAAATTTTCCGAGTGGTCCTTGGTCCCGTTGACATTGACGGTGAGTGGAGGAGGAGATACGACGACGAACTCTGTAGACTGTACAACGACATCGACTTAGCCAGAAGAGTAAAGATCCAACGACAGAGATGGCTTGGCTATATAGAGCTGATAGACATCATCGCTTCGATCTGAAAAGTATTCGAATCCGCCGCGAAGAACAGCGCAATAGAGGAAGACCGAGACTTAGGTGGCGCACGCAAGGGAAAGTGGATCTTAGCAAATAGCTCGCTGGAGAAGTTGGTTGACAGAGGCCCAGGTCCATCCCGGACTGTAGCGCCACCTAAAGTAGGTACCTAAGTAAGTTTTTGAATTTTACACGATTCAGAAAATGTTTCAGATAACATATATTTGGCACGTTTTAACTTTTTTGGTTTTCTTCTTTTGTTTTGGTCTTTAAAAACTGAAGAAACTGTGCTTGAATTGTGACAGCCTGTTTGCAATTCAAATCAATTATTTTGGGCTTAAGCACTGCATCTAATGTGGGATAAAGGATCTTATTCCGAAAAGAATAGTGTTTGTTAACATATCAGCTTCAGCGTCCACGTCGTTATCAAGGAAGCCTTATGACATTTAGGTTAAAAGCTGCGCCAATTCGCTCCAATCGGCGAGAATTTAGCTGATATGAGGTAATGGCCGGGGTGAGAAACGAATACTAGTACTAGTTTCAATGCAAGGTAACTTCAGACCAGAGTAATCTAAAAGGGTACGTGCGGGAATATACCTGTGTTTCACTTAGTGGTACAGCAATAGGCCTATATTTTCAGACGTGGATGTATGCAAGAAAGTGGTTAGTCCACGTATATTAGCTACGTCCACTCTGAATTACCGAATCATAATCACAAACAAACACAAACACCGATGATTCTAAGAAAGGTCGCGAGGTGAACTTAATTGTTGCAAGTGTTATAAACTTACAATTATATAAAACAGTTCACTATACAAATTCAAACTCACAACCCAATATCCATCAGTTGCTACATATAGTACACCAGTCATGGCCTTTATAGTATGACAGTAATACAGCAGTGACCGAGCTCAAGTAAGAGCACGTGGGCTTGGTGCTATATGAGAAACAGGAAAATGGATAGTAAGGGGCGTTTGTTTTTTTTTTGTTAGGAGACAGAGAATTTTACGAGTGGACTGATGCTGGGCATGCATTCGTAGGAGGTTATACTACTCCCAGAACTTCCTAGCTTCAACTTGTATGGCTATGTAAATAATACTCGTATATGCGACAGCACAAAAAATAAATACAGCAATAAATAACTTAAAGAGAATGAAAAAAAAAAGGAAACAGACGAAAGAGACTACCGGTTGATCAGTACAGTAGAACTTATATGTGAATTGGCAATTAAATAAAGAAAAGAAAAGATATACTAAGTAAATTTATTGTGTGCTTATTAAGAAAATATAAACAAACATTTATATTCATTCTAACAACATCTGAAGTAGGATAAACCTGGTCAAATCGTTGAAAAAAGAAAAGAAAAACGTGATGGATGTGAAAAAATTTTAAAAAAACTTACGGCAAACCGATTAAAGGAGTGGCTGGTCGACTAGGCAAAAAACAACAGGAAACAAAAGTGAACTCCTGCCTAGAATATTGTCTATTCCTGAAGGTGATCGTGGCAGTTTTTCCTTGTTTGGAACGTGAGGAGGATTTGGAAAACAAGGGATAAAATAATGAGTGAGTTTGCCCTCATGAAAAGGGAAATAAAATTTATGAAGAGGGATCTTCAGATGAAAGAAAAGGAAAATGGGTGGCTGAAGAAAGAAAAAGAGTGGATGAAGAAGATGAGGGAAAACATAGTACTGGCTAATAATAATGATAGTCGAAAGAAAATAAATTATAACGAAATAAAAGAACTTGTGTGCGAATTCTATGGAAAGGGTAACGCATACCACCACTTCGAAAAACAACTAAAAAACGTGCAACACACATATATTTTAAATGATAACGACATGAGGATACTTATCTCGCTGCGGAAAGGAAAGAGCATTGCGATGATTTCACTCAAAGGATGATTTGGCAATAGTCTCCTTGGAATGTTTATGTTCCGAAATGAGAGAAGTTTTTGACGATCGTCCAAGTGAGCTAACTTTGAAAAGGACATTCGAGCATCGAAAGTGGAAGAAACCAATTGTTAATCAATGAAGCAGAAATGATTGACCAGTTAATTGATGGGATACCAGATGAAACACTTTCGTCAAATGCAAAGTTGCAATGTTTTTCAACAAAACTTCGATTGTTAGAGGCATTCAAGTCAGTGAAGTTGCCAAAAAAGACAAAAGTGCAACATCTTCTCGAGACAGTTCCGGAGGATAGAAAAGGTAAACACTTTTTGAAAAAAGCTGGTATAAAAATGATGCATGTACTTAATGAAAATGAGAATAAAGTATTAACAAAGTGTAATAATGATGTAAGGAAGAAAGAGTGTCTTAGTTTGAAAATGTATAATGAACGTATTTACAAAGAAGAGTGTTTAAATTAAATGACAATTGAAGTTGAAGAACAAAAAAAATGTAAAGTTAATGAAAATTTAAATTATTTATACAAAAGAGAGTTTAATGAAATATTAAACCAATTTTATGTAAACTATAAACGCCCTGAAATTCCTGAGGCAATATATGAAATGAGGTCAAAATTGAATAATGATAAGCCCTTTTATTGTTCGCCACGGAGGTTGTCCTATTATGAGAAAGAACAGGTCCAAGGTCCTAGATACTTTGGTTAGAAGAAATAGATCCGAATATACCTCTCCAATTGTTTTGGTAAAAAAAAAATAGGGAACATTAGATTGTTCGTAGATTACCAAACACTAAGTAAGGTAACTCTGAAAGTAAGCCACCCACTTCCATTGATAGAGGATATATTAGACGGATTTGTGGGTAAAAAGTTGTTTACACTATTGGTCCTCAAAAAGCATTTTATCATGTCCGCATGCATCAAATATACCTCGTTTGTAACTCTGATGGGCCAATTTGAGTATTTATTCATGCCGTTTGGGCTAAAAAATGCGCCGTCGGAGTATCAGCAGTATATTGAAAAGATTTGTGAAGATTATTGAGAAGAGAAAAGATTAGGATATACATATATTGACGATCTGATGGTTGCTACCGAGACAATCGAGGAGCATTTCCAGATCCTAAAGGAAGTTTTCGATATAATTATTAGTAAGAAATAAGCTAGAGTTAAGACTAGATAAATACAAGTTCATGATGTCGGAAATCAGTTACTTAGGCTACAGGGTGTCAAAAGATGCACAAGCTGTTATTTTAGACGATTCGTGGAGGGATTTTCGGTTATAGCACAGCCTTTGTATCAGCTCATAAAAAAAGATGCTGTTTTTTCGTTAAGTGAAAAGGAACTTCGGTGTTTTGAACAGTTGAAAGGAAAACTGATCGAAGCCCCTATATTAGCCATATACGACTCTAGAGACGAGACTGAGCTTCATTGCGATGCCAGTTTTATAGGGTTCGGAGCTATTCTCCTGCAGAAGAAGGGAGATGGAAAGTTCCACCCAATATTCTATGTACTTTTCGAAAAGAACGACTGAGAAAGAAACTAAATTTCACAGTTTCGAGCTAGAGACGCTAGCGATTATTTACGCATTAAGATAGGGTATTAGGGTATATTTACATGGACTTAGGTTTAAGATAATTACTGATTGTAATTCGCTGACGTTGACGTTAAATAAAAAAGAAGGTAATCCAAGGATAGCGCATTGGGTGTTAGAATTACAAAACTACGTTTATTTTACTGAACATCGGAGTGGTACGAGAATGCAGGATGTACATGCGCTTAGCCGCACCTCGAATGTCTTAGTTTTGGAAGAAAACACATTTGAACAAAATCTGTCTAGTTAACTAAATAAAGACGAAGCTATCAATAAAATAAGAAATCAGTTAAATAAAGAGAGAGTAGGATAGACCAAAGGATACTGTTTTATGTGCCGAAAGCTTTGAAAGGAAATGTGCTTAGGATATATCATGATGATATGAGGCATTTGGGCCGTGATTAAGTTGTAGACGCGATCATGAAGACATTCTGGTTTCCTAAAATGAGAGATAAGGTAAAAAATCATATCGAAAAATGTTTTAAATATATAGCATTTTCGCCTAAGTTGGAAAAAAATGAAGGTTCTATGCATAATATTCCTAAAGGGGATATCCCTTTTGAGGCAGTGAATGTAGACCATTTCGGTCCGATCACACTGAAGAACGCATAGAAAAAATATGTATTTTTGGTGATAGATGCATTTACGAAATATGTAAAGTTTTATGCGACGAGGTCTACCTGTACTAAATATGTTCTAAGTTGCTTGAGGTATTATTTCATGCACTATAGCCGACCGAAAACGGTCATATCCGACAGAGGTAGCGCTTTTACTTCAGGAGAGTTTAGAAATTTTATTGAAGAACAGAATAGCCGGCAAATTAAAGTTGCAACTGGTTCCCCTCAAGCGCATTTTCAGGTGGAACGCCTTAACAGAAGTCTAGGTCATATGATCGCAAAACTGACAAATGCGGGTTTGTACTATTCTCTCGATGGGATTTTACCAAGTATAGACTTTGCGTTGAATAACACATGTAGTAGTGTCACTGGGGTAACGCCAAGTGAGTTATTATTCGGAGTCAGACAAAGGGGTACAGTTATATGTTTTTTGAAGGAAAGTTAAGATGAGTGCGATAGAAAAAAATATGAAACAAAAAAAAGTTTAGCAGAAATGAGAGTGAAAGCAGCAAAGAAGATCGTTGGAAGTCAGGATTATAACAAAGGACGAAAAGATCGTTATAGGACTAGTTTTGAGTACAAAAAAGGTGATTACGTCATGATAAAGAATAATGTTAGCGAAACCGGTATTTGTAAAAAACTAGTGCTTAGGTTTAAAGGTCCGTATGAGGTGGTAAGTTTTACCTAATAGCAAATATGTAGTGAAGGATGTAGAGACATGTCAATTAGGACGTGCTCCGTATGAGGGAATATTGAAAGTGGTGAATATGAAACCCTGAGTAGATTTTAAACGAGAATTCTCAAACAACATCAGGGCGATTGTTAGTCAGGATGGTCGAGTTGTGACAGCACAAAAAAGAAATAACTCAATAAATAAAAAAGAAGAAAGAAAAAAGAAAAAAAAGTAAACCACGAAAGAGACTACCGGTTGATCGGTACAGTAGAACTTATGGGTAGTTGTAATTAGACTTTTAAGACGGTCGAACGTGAAATGTAAATTGGCAAATAAATAATGTAGTATTTCGATATCCTCTCTTATATAGGTGAATTTCTTTCGTCCATGTTATCCCTTTCGTGTAGTAGTCATAGAACCATAGATCATAAGTGTAGCTCGGGACAAGTGCAACAATTTTATAATAAAAGAGTTAACCTCCTCTTCCCTCTGTGGAGGTAAATAACAGGGTTGATTACACACTTCAGTGCTCTCAATATTTTGATTATTAGTACTATATGAATAGAAAACACAATTAACTATTAAACTATATTTTGTTACCAATCAATAGTAATGTTAAAATAAGATCTGGACAGTATTTTCTTATTAATTCAAAACTTTTTAGATCAAAGGACAACACTAGTTTTTTAATGGTCTTTTATAACCTATCAATTCTAAAAAAAGATTAAGTAGCGTAAGTAGATTAAGAATTATGTTAAGGTAGTTAATAAGTTTTAGTTTTAAGTTTTAAAAGATGATAAAAAAATAAGTTAATTTACTAAGTTTTTGTTGTAAAATTATTTTCTTAGTTTTAATTGCAATTAATACAACATAATTTAAAAATGAATTGTACGAAACGTCGAAAGACAAAATTTAATTGTTAAGTTTAACTTAGAGTGTCCGCATGGGGCCAATAAGTTGGAATAAGATAATTTAGAGTTAATTAAGCTAATTTTTAAGCGTTTTTTTGTATAGCATGTAAGAGTTATTGAATTGAGTTGAATAAAAATTCATATTAAATGAATAAATGAAATGACAATATACGAAAAAAAATCTGTTTACTTTTAAGAATAGTACGCACATCAACACAAGACAAATTTTGTCTCCTCTCCAAAATTTCTCTCCATACACTCTCCACCCTCGAGCTAAATTTTGACACAAAAACACGCCATGGAGAAATGCCAGAAAAATAATTCTCTGACAGAAATAGCCAAAGTCCAAATGTTTTTCATTAAGAAATTCATCATCCATTATCTTGCACAAGAAAATACTTTTTTTTTCCTCTTAACCCGAGTAGACAGTTTTTAAAAATAACGAGCTGTCAGAATTTTAGCTTCGAAAAATGTACCGATCCATTATTTGGTGAGACAAATATTGACAGATACACTGTGTAAAGTTTGAACTGAAAGTTGATTTATTTTTCTCAATCTGCGTACAACTCGTACAAATTGCCGAGACAAATTTTAGCTCGGATAAATTTTGAAGAGATTTTTGTATGGGAGACAAAATTTGTGTCGATCTGTGTATTAGGCTTTAGGCAAAAATGAGGAAAACCGTAACTGTAATCCATTATTAATAAATTAAAACAAGCAACAACTTGGCAAATAGCGAGATAAATACCGGTCTGTATTTGTTTCTCATTTGCTCCACTGTAACTTTCTTTTTATAATATTTTACAAAAGGAACTACAGACGTGAACGTGATCAATATGTTTTGATTTAAGGAAAATTATGCATGTGAGGTAATGATGCATAAGCTTAAGACCATAAATATTGTTCCAGTGCGAATAATGATAAGTCAGCTCACAAGCATTCCTTTTTTCTCGATGCAGCGTCTAGGTAATTGGATTATATACAATCCACAGTTTGAGTTCCAGCTGATGTTGATGCAATAGATTAAGCGGAGGTTACCTTAGAATTAGTTTTGAAAATATAAAATTTATAGTTAAAGTTTGGATTCGATAGAATAAAATTACATATTTTTAAATAATGAAATCAAAACCTAGTTTTAGTTGTATGTATTTGATTTGCGTTTCTCTCAAATAGTACCTTGGCAAAACGTTCGGCAGACTATATCGCCTCAAATAACCTGCGATCTGTCAGCCAGTCTAATTGGTTCTTAAACCAAAATACACCAGAAACCAGATCATCAGTTGGAATAAATGAGGGTGCAGGTGATACAATTAGTTGCGAATTCGCAAAAAGGATAAATAACAACTACACAAGTGTTGTACAAAATGACTTGGATAATTTTATATTTATAAGATAATTTTAAGATTTATTTAATTTATAGAATCAAATTAAAAATAAATATTAAAAATCCAAAAGAAATAAATTAGATAAGTAAGAATTATTTTTATTTCTATTAAGAAAACCTAAATCTGAATAAAAAGGTTTCCAATTTAGAAATACAATTTTCCCAAATTTAAGTTAATTTAGGAGAAAAATCTGAAATTATAATTTAAGATCCGAAAAAAAAAGTTTTAAAATATTTTTTTAACTATCATGCATTTATTTACATGCGAATACATGAGTTTAAATATTTTATGTTATTATTCTTCTTATCCTTTTATTAACCCTTTCCTCGTTATACGAACTTATGCATAACGAGTTTCCCATTTTTACTGCATCGCTGCTGCTCCGCTTATGGGGTTGGCTAATGTCGCAGACCGCAGAACGCGTCTACATAATGCTCGGTCCTGGATCGCTTCAGCCATCTGAGAAATCCAGGAATTCTTTTTCCGACCTCGTTTTCTTACAGTTGGAGTGACCGTAGTTGATAGTGCCTTTTTAACCGGATTTTCCGCAGATCTTCTTTGAACGTGGCAATACCAACTTATTCTATTCGCCTCAAGCTGTTCGGTTACCGAATTCTTTATATGTAGACTTCCTCTTATACGCGTAGATCTAATGCAATCGCGTTTAGTGACTCCACTAGACATCCTTATTTTTTCATTTCCGCTGCCGTCATTTTGTTTTTAAACGCTTCGTACATTGTCCAGCACTGTGAACCATATATAAGAGCTGGTCTTACAACCGTGGTGTAGAGTTTCCCCTTTAATTTAAGTGGAAATTTTCGGTCGCAAAAGATTCCCGAATTTTCCCGCCATTTCATCCATCCCACACTCACTCTGTGGTTTACGTCGTCGTCACATTTCGCTTCCATGTTAACGATTGATCCTAAGTACTTAAAGATAGTGCTTTTCGGAAGAACTATTCCGTCTAACATTATATCCGGAACAGGTCGCAACGGATGTGCAAATGGGCACGTCAAATGCTCCGTCTTTGAACGACTTATTTTAAACCCGTTTCTCTCTAGCGCATTTCTCCATGAATCTAAGGCGTTCTGTAAATCTTCGACGTTATCGCTAAGTATAACTGCGTCGTCAGCGAAGAGAATTGGCGTTACATTTGCTTCGCGCATGCAGTCTTTTAAAAGATAATCAAATACTACGTTAAAGAGGAAAGGGCTAAGTACGCTTCCTTGATGCACTCCGACATTAACTGGAAATTCTCTCGTTAGTAGAGCAGAGTTTTTAACCGCAGTTTTCACGTTTCCGTACATGTCTTGTATTATTCTAACATACGTTTCCGGTACATTTTGAGACCTCAGCGCGGCCCATATGAGATCCCTAGGCACTCGATCGAATGCTTTCTCGAGGTCGATAAATACCATGTGTAAATCCTTAGACGAATCTCGGTGCTTTTCCATTATTATTCGTAGGCTTTGGATAGCGTCCACCGTCGATCTTCCTTCAACAAATCTACACTGGCTATTATCGAGCTTTATTATTTGCCGAAGACGTTCGTTTAAGACTCTTTCGACGATTTTCATTGTGTGTGACATAAGCTTGATTGAACGGTAGTTGTTGCATTCTCGAGTGTCGCCTTTTCCTTTGTATAATGGAACCAAGAAGCTACTTCTCCATTGATTCGGCATAGGTTGTCCACATTTTAATTTATTTAAAAGTTTCGATAGCCAAACGCTGCCGATCCCCTCCATCTTCGACCAAAACTCTGATGGAATGCTGTCTGGTCCCGCAGCTTTCCCCCGCTTCATTTTTCCAATTGCTATACTTATTTCTTCGATTGAAAAGTCCGAAACTTCCTCCTCGAATAGACCAGCTGTCGGCACGATATCACGTGGAAACTGTTTGTTAAGCAACTCCTTGCAGTATTCAAGCCACCGGTCACAAATTTCCTTTTCATTTGTTAATAAGCGACCGTCTGCGTTTTTGATGTATTTCGGCGAGGTTATTTCCATTGAATTTTTTCTCCTCTGTACAGCGAGCTTAAAAATATTTGGCATTTTGGTACTGTACGACGTTTGAACTTCTTGGATAGCTTGTCTTCTATCCGCCGATCGTGAGGATATTTGTTCCAACTCCTGGTACAGGTTTTCCGCTTCTGCCGCTCGAGTTTGAGCCAGGACTTTCTTTGCGATCTTTTTAAGACGCTCGTATTCAAGAGCCAGTCGAGCTTTTTCAATATCGTCGCCCCGATCGCATTTTGTCCACGCTTGGAATGCACTCTTCTTGTCGGCCACAGCCCGTTTGGTTTCGTCATTCCACCACCATGTTTCTTTGCCGACGTGATGGTATTTCGATATAGTCCCCAGATGGGACTTTGCGAGTGTTATGCATTCCTCGTGCATGCTGTTCCACATTTCTTGCGGGCTAAGTGAGTCTGCGATACCATTTATATTTTGAAGTACTTCCTTAGCCAGTGCGATCAATCTTGCGCTTCGTTCCTTCGATAGATTATACCACCGGATTTTTGGCTTTCCAAACGATGCCCGTGTTTTCGGTGGTTCCGCTGTGAAAAATTCTGTAATGAGCAGACGGTGTTGGCTTACTAGCGATTCTCCAAGTATTACTTTACAGTCCTTAACACGGTTTCTCATCGACATTTTGCAGAGGTGATAATCTATTTGCGTTTCATGGCCTCCGCTGCTATAGGTGATAAGATGTCGTTGATGTTTAATAAACATTGTATTTAAGACGGTTAAGCCGTAGGCCCTACACGCTACAAGGATGTCTTCGCCAGCTGAATTTCTGGTTCCAAAGCCTTTACCGCCGTGGCAGTCCTCATAATCAACATTTGTTTCTCCGACGTGGCCATTTAAATCTCCGCCTACGAAGAGCATCTCATCGATAGGTATATTTCTAAGCAAATTACCGAACTCTGACCAAAATGTATCTTTTTCCGATTGGTCGCATCCATTTTGTGGAGCGTACGCGCTAACAATGTTCCACGTTTCATTGTGTATGACGAGTTTAACACTCATCAAGCGGTCGCTTATTTTCAAGATACCAACGATGTTGTTTAGAAGATCCGCTGCAACAACGATTCCAACACCGTTTCGTCCATTGACCGTTCCATGGTAAAACATCTTAAATGCCTTAGCTTTTAAGTCTAGAAAACGCGCTTTATTTCCTGTATTACACCACTTCGTTTCCTGTACGCACAGGATTTGTAGAGTTCTGCGACGCATAATCGCTTCCAGTTCTAAACTTTTTGAGGTCATCGATCCGACGTTCCAACTTGCAAACCGAAGTTTATGAAAATATTTTGGAAACTTCATTTTGCCCGCCCCCGGAATCCGTCGGGCTCTGACACAAGCACTTCTGCTTGCTCTGGGATCACCCGAGTGCGTTGCAATCGTAGTGCCCAGCGGGGTAGTGCTATTAATTGCGATCATTTCCATGAAGTTTAAAGTTTCAGTGGTTTGACACTTGTATGCTCATTTCGAATTGGTTGACTGTTCTTTTACCTCACCGGTAGTCTCCAGACGTGGGAACCCACTGATTGCATACAAACTTGTGGGAAAGTTTTAAAGTGTTAAAGTGTCACAGGCTCATTTTTAGTGTCATAGTTGCCTGTATATGATTGGTGTCCCATTTAGTCGCCTCTTACGACAAGCTGGGACGCACTGCGGCACTATTCTTTATCCGATGCCGCACAGATATTATTATTATAATGTTATGTTATTATTATAATACTAAATGCAAAACGACATTGGTCCACCACTACTTAGCTTAGATCCTTATCCCATTAGGTATCTAAATAAACACTTTGTGTCAGCATACAGATATGACATAGATTTCTTACCATGTCCCACGAAGTAATGCCTAACGACAGTCCCGTCGGAGGAGAGTGGTCGAAGTCTGTAGGGCGTGGGGGAATTGGTACGTAGAGACATTCCTGAAAATGAACAATCCAGCTAGCGAACAGTGTTTCTGTTAGCCCGGGCTACTGGTTTCTTTAGTGAATTGACAGCTTTGGCGTAACCGTGGGGGCCACAAGGAGGATGACTCTTTATGAAGAAGTCAGAGTCTTACATTGGCACCTAAACGCCTCACAACCATCATGATACCTTAATGGTGGTCTTCGTATTAGTAGTTCGATTCCGAACGTGTCCAATGAAACTTACATCCATAAAAAGCATTTCCCTTTCCTAATATTAATAATAAATAGATTATATAAATGTGGGATAGGTAGCCAGATCGACGCGAAGATACCCTACTGAATGTACGACAAATTTATACATAACACACACACATAAAGATGTAGAAGACGCATACAATTCATACCCACAGGACGACAGAACAGTAAAATCATCCGTCGCCAAACGGAACGAAGACCACACGAAATACAACAAAAAACACAAGAGAACATCTGACTGAACGGTGCATACACAGTGCAAGCACACGACAGATAGACCGACGACACCGCGACCAACGAATACACACACAGACCGAGACAAAAAAGCCAGAGTCGACCGTTACCTTTTTAAAAATCCAGCAAGCAGGTAGAGTAGTATGAGAGTCTTATTTGAACCATTGTGCTGGCCGGTCGCTTCTTTGATTTCCTCCTTTCAAATAAATATAAAGTATAGCAATAAAAGTCGATAGTGTTTTTATGAGGATTGAAATTCCACATATAAGCAGTTCAAAATTGAGCCAATATATATTTTTTCTGACTGATCTCGCTCGCTAATTTTTTTCTATGCTTACGACCAGGGATCGAAAATACCGGGTATTTTGATTTTTCTTTGCAAAAAAGGCCAGTAGTAGTTAAGGTTGTAAATTAAAAAGAAGTACATCTGGTTGATGCTGACGATGCTGCCCGTCGATACCTGTTATGCCTTTAAGAACTTAACCCATTTTGAAAATGGGCCAAACAAAATTAGTATTTTTGGCTTATGTTATAAGTGGCCAAATGAACCAGTTATTTCAACCTTTTATATTTATTGAGCAGATGGAAACTGGTTGAGTTAAACATTTATTTTTCTAGCCGAAAGAAAAAAGTTTATTTGACCCAATATTATTTCTGGTGAAAATAAATCGATTTATTAGACCAATATTTTTTTGGGCCATCGAAAATGGGTAAAAACAAAAGTACGTACTCTAATTGCACACGTACACAAGTGCTAATATTATAGGTCAAGTATTGGATTCGTTTGAACTGGAGATATGATAGGAATGCATGATTGTCAAACTTACTATTTCGACTTGTATACGAGTATATGGTAATATCGGGAAAAAAAAATTTCGAGATTAAAGTTTCCCCGAAAACAAAACTGACCCTTTATTACATATGAGTGTATTCTAAAAGAATAAACTCGGGGCTTAAAAAATAAAGGGTATGTTCTATTAATTTTTGTTTACCCGAAAAATTTTACCAAAAAAAATTGTGTTGATTGGACTTAATATTTTACGCCCGAAAATTATTGGGTCAAACTAACCCATTTGTTCTGCAAAAATGAACATTATATTTTATGTATCAGGTTTCATTGGCCCAAAAATAAATTGGATCGAATGAACACATTTACTTTGGGCATAAATAATGGATGGCAACGATTAGTATTAGGCCTCGTAGAAGTAGCATCTTCCGACAGGTGCTGGTTCCTTAAATGACGAGAATGAGCCTCTGCAGCCCAACATCTTGCAGCTCTGCTAATAAGTCCTACTTCACGCCTCCCCGTGGCGCCATCTGGGAATCTCACTAGAGGTTGCGAGGTGAAGGGGGCAAATGGCGAGTTTCCTGCGCCATTAACCAGGATTAGTGTCGAAAAAACAAAACAAGACCTTATCCGGGCTACTCCGACACATTTGGAGCTCAGGCCGGAAAGGATTTCCAGGACTTAGTCAGGGTCTTGGAAAAGAGATGGTGGCGGACGAGACCTATAAGGGCCAACGGCAGCGCTCACATCCCGGAACGGGTTACTGGCTTCGGTGTAACCGACCCCTCGTCCTAGGGGCAATCAAAGTGGAACTGGTCCTCCAGGTTGGGGGTTGTGCCGCCGGGGTAACTGCCCGGCCATTTAAAAAAGATTAAGTTACGAAGCATCAACATAAATAATGGATTGTATAGAAAAATGAGCACTTTACACCACTAATTAAATTGGGCTGTAAATACCTGTTTCATCAGCCTTTTTCAAAAAATAGGTCAATTGGGTTCGGTCCCTGTTTACGACTTTATCTAAAAGATCTGCTCTCAAGATGATGCCGCCGCTGTCCTGATGAAGTTCCATTCAGTATTAATACATTCTATCCGTTCTTGCTTGCAAATTCAAGTAGCGGACCTTGTTTCCGAAATTTCACCGCATCGTTCTTTTCCGCTCCCTTCCGTTTGGAACACATTAACATTTCTCCTTAAATTGGGATCACTCTTCTATTACGATGGCTGTTAACTCATTGACTTTAATGCAATATGGTGCTCGGATCGCATAGAGGTTTTTTCTGACATCTTCGCTCTCTTCGGCATGGACAAAGTAAATCAAATAGGCCCGTCAAACACTTTGCGTTTTACAGTGATCGAAAGAACATGGTCTGAGAGATTTGATCAAAATGGGAAAAAGTGTTTAAAAAAAGCACTACTTCTTGCGCTGTAGGACTATAAAAAGATTGAAGATACATTAAAAAAATATTATGTAGGCTATGCTCTCTCGCATGTCGATGGTAGCAATTTCAAGTGAGTATGAAAATAATATCGGCAAGATGTGTGCCACGTTTGCTGAAATGGAACAAAAACAAAAAAAGATTTCAAAATAGAATTTGGAATTTTTTAAGCGCAGCCCAAGTGAATTTTAGGGCGATTCTTATCAGTTAATGAATGCTGGATTTACCCCAGAAATGAATTAACAATCAAAATAGTGGACTTTTACAGGCGAACTTGCTCAAAAAAGGGCAACAGAATGCCTATTTTGCAGAATTTAATAAGTCATATTTTTTGAAAGCTTAAAAAAATATCGTTATGAAAAATCTATCACACTAAAAGGAGACTACGTTGCATAATAGATTCAATTTTGAGAAAAGAAAACTAGTATTTAATTTAAAAGTCACTGACTTATCGAACAGTCGTCGTATGCAGAAAAAGCTCTTAGTTGGGCAATGCATTTTTTTATTTTCTCATAACAATAACGCTCCACAGTAGCAACAACTTCTTCCGTGCGCACTTTGGATTATCAATTCGAGTATGCATAGTGTAAATAATCAATGGTAAAATTGACGCAATATTCGATTGGTTTACGAACGGAACCAGGAGTTTAAAAATAAATTAGCACAAATTGCAATCGTTGTCCGTCATCATGAATCATGATCAATGCAACAATGAAAAGGCCATGGGTCATGTCTATTTATTAACTACATTTGATAATATGCAATAGTAAAAAAAAACGATTTATATTAAGATATATAAATACGAGTGCACATATTTACTTATTATATTGTTATTGATATGAACTGTACTTACCACATCCAAAGTCATTACATAAAATTAAGGAAATATGCCTTTCACCTGACCTCTGCTAAGTATAGGAAGTATCCTTGAAAAAGATATCATCTTCACTGGTATTGGAAAAAAAAAACTAATTTAAATTAATTTTAGCAAAATTAACTTGTAACTTGTACATAAAAAATATATCAGATTAAATATGATGCAAATGTAATAATACGAGTAAAAACAAAGTCGAAGTTTAAGAGAGAAGTTCAATAGGGTCGGCCGAAATAGAGTTTTGACATTTATTTGTACTGAAGGAATAAGGTTCTGGTTGCATATATAAGCGATCTTAAATAATGCAATGAATAATTCTTACTACCCAGCACATTAGGAGACAGCGGGCACAGTTTTGTTGGGTTCCAAAAAATGACTAGAACATGTTCAGTTTGGTGAATCTTCAGTCAGTAAGTCTGCTTTCGAGTGCTAGATATTGAAAAATGTAACAAATAGAGTTCTGATTATGTATGTTAAGGACGACAACTTATTGGTTAGATACATATAAATCACTGTTGTAAATTGCTTCAAGGCAGTGTGACTTCTACTGAAGTGCAGTTTAAAAATGCTCTGCAACATTTGTTGCAAACCATTGTTTTTTTTAAATTTTATATATTTATTTACATTTTCGTTTTGTGGTTGGATAATTTTATTATAAGAATACATTTTATTCAATAGGTGCATACATATGTATGATATTTTTTGAAGTGTTGTTTCTTGGTAGTGAGCATAGTTTGGCAATGCGTCGTCTGAATTCTCCTCGTTAAATTTTTAAATTTTATATATTTATTTACATTTTCGTTTTGTGGTTGGATAATTTTATTATAAGAATACATTTTATTCAATAGGTGCATACATATGTATGATATTTTTTGAAGTGTTGTTTCTTGGTAGTGAGCATAGTTTGGCAATGCGTCGTCTAAATTCTCCTCGTTAAATTTTTTGTATTTACTTCCCATATGTAATTGTCAGCTTCTGTGCATGTTGTTGGGATGCGGTCTGAGCTCAATTTTGCTGGGAAAATCATTTATCCTTGATCAATTGCGGCGTTGTTGTAAATTGCACAAGTACTCGGTTTTTCACTGAACATCTGAAATGCACCTGAACTGCTTTCTACCGGTCAGTGTAGTTTAGCTTGCTTATGGTCAAGTATAGTTCAGGAACCGTAAATAGGGTTATACTATCACGAAATCTGCTAAACGGATGCCAAGCTCCTAAGTGTCCCATTATTTATTTATTATTTATTAGAAATTTTATGAAAGCTAAAATATTAAGAATAAATCTTATAACTTTGTAATAGCTAGTTACAATATGTACTTAGGTACAATTCAGTTTTGTTATAATTTCATTAATTTTAATTAAGATTTTATTAGTTATTTATTTTAATTGCAAATTATTCGGATAAGAAGACATGAATAATGCGTTTACGGAATGAATAGACTCAACATTAATAAAACAATTTAAAAACAATTAAAGAAAGTAGCATATGATTACGAATGCTATGAAAAAGAACAAAAAATATGAAATAAATAATACAATAAACAGTAATCAATTGTTTTGACATGCCAGAAGATGCTGTAATGTTTTTTTAGACTTATATATATTGTTTAGTGCTCTTAAAGAGTTAGGTAATGAATTCCAAAGACGGATGGCATAAATAAAGAACTGTCTTTTTGATATTAAGTAATTAAATCTCGGAATGATAGGATAGGTGGATCTATTTGACGCTGGGTATTGTAGGTTATTGTGGAGGTAGGAAGGCTGTCGTGTTGTAAGGATATTAAAGAGGAAAACCGGAGTGCGAAATTTAATAAAGTTTTCAAAAGACATGCCTAAGACTTTTATTAAAAGATGTGTTGACTATGGTCAAGAACGGACTTAAAGTGTTGTGGTGTGCCAAGGCAAGCAAAAACAACAAGCACTATGTGTGAGCTGCAGGAGTGTTCGAGGGATCCTGTACAACATGATCGTGCGCAAAACACACTGGGAGGTCAATCGCAGCCGCCGCCACGGTGCAGCTGCACTCTTCAACAGCTATACGACGAGATGTTGTGTATAAAAAAAATCAACAGCGAGATTCTAAGGACTGTTCAGCAGTTGAATGCAGAAAATGTGTCTCTGAAATCGAAGGTCAACGTACTTGAAGGCAAATTGAACTGGTGGGACCAGAAGCAGGTTGAAAATGTGATAGAAATTGTTGGTGTAACAGAAGTAAACAACGAAAATGCAGAAGAGTATACGCACAAAATATTTACCGAAGCATTGAACGTCTCTGTGTCTTCGGTTGACATTATTTATTTGTGTATGTAGATGTAATGCATAGTATTTAAACAAATTTCTTGTCGAGTTTTCGAATTTTTTGTGTTATGTAAAAGTAGCAAATCTTGTAGTTTTAGGGGACTTTAACTTGGATTTGTTAATCTCTTGCCCTTATTTAGATTCGTACCTCGCAATTACTTCCGAGCATTGGTTAACCTTCATTGTTAATGAGATCACAAGGCCCATAACTGGTATCTGTATTGATCACGTATTTGGTCGTTTCTTTAAAATTCAGCCTTATCAATGTGCTGCTATAAATCTTGACCTCAAGATCTCTGATTACTGTATGACTGGAATCTTGCTTCCAATCATGGCAAGAAAAAAAAACATTCTCCGCCTAGTCTGATAAGAATTAATTTTGAACACCTGAATAGATTATTGCGCTATAATAATTGGGATGAGGTTTATGACGAAGAAGATGCATCTAAGGCTTACGATTTATTTGCAAAAATCTTAAAAAGCCGCGAGAGATAAGTCTTAAACCCCGGATGAACTTCTCTCTCCTTAAAAAAATTAAGATGAAACACAAACTAGGGATAAAATGTAGGAAACACCAACGTAATGAGTGCTGGAAAATCGATATAATCGCGTGTGCCGTGATATAGTCAAAGAAATCCGTATGTGTAGGGATCGTAACTACCAAAACCAATTAAGAAATTCTCAAGGTGACCTTAAAAAAGAATGGAAGGCGGTTATAATATCATTAATCAAAATATTAGGAAAATTGAAACTTCTATAACACTAATCAACGGCATTGTAAATATCTCAGATCCTACAGAGGTAGCAAACGAATTCAATGAGTTCCTTGGTTCAGTAGGGCAAATGTTATTTCCGAGGGATTCACCAATTTTTTACTATCCTGAGCGTAGAAATGGTGCTACAGATAGTGTTCTATACGAAAATAGCTTCTATTTTGAGCCTATCTCGGGTCTCGAGTTATATGTTTTTATCGTTATACGAGGGCGGGTCAATAAGTCCGTGACTTTTGGATTAAAACACAGATTTTTTGATAAAAAAATAATTTTATTTTTCAACGTAGTCTCCCTTGAGCTCTATACACTTTGTCCAGCGCTTCTCCAATTTATTTATCCCTTCCAAAAAAAATGATTTGTCGAGGTCCTCAAAATAGGCCTTTGTTTGCGAGGTGACTTCATCATTGGAGTCAAATCTTTTTCCACCAAGCCATTTCTTCAGGTTTGGGAACAAGAAGTAGTCGCTCGGAGCCAAATCTGGAGAATAGGGTGGATGAGGGAGCAATTCATAGCCCAATTCATGGATTTTTGCCATGGCAACTGCACATGTGTTTGTGGTCGACTGTGAGCAAACGCGGCACTCATCTTGCGGAAAGCTTTCTCATGCCCAAGTGATCATTCAAAATTGAAACCACTGAGCCATGCGAGATCCCTACGGCTTCCACAATCTCTCGCACTTTCAATCTTCGGTCGGCCAACACCATATCGTGAATTTTTTCGATTGTTTCGGGTGTAGAGACCTCAACTGGGCGTCCAGGACGTTCGGCATCTTTAGTGCTTGTACGGCCACAACGAAATTCAGTAAACCACTTTTTTACCATTGAAATCGATGGTGCAGAGTCCCCATAGTATTTATCAAGCTTAGCCTTGGTCTCGGTAATGGTTTTTTTTCGCAAGAAATAATGCTTAATAAGCACACGAAATTCACTTTTTTCCATTTTCTCCTCAAATTAGTGAGTAGTCTGATAAAAATAGCTGTCAAACACAAACTAACTGACGCAGCAAGTTTAAATTTTGACAGGAGTCAACTGACAGATGCCTGTTGACAGGAGCAGTGTTGCTGTTTCAGTAAAGAGGTCAGAAATTCAAAAAGTCACGGACTTATTGACCCGCCCTCGTATGTTTTTATCGTCTTAGAACTTTGTGCTCTAACAATATTCTAAAAACAGTGTATTATGGGGTTTTTCAATCTAAATTGCAGTATGGAATAAGCTATTGGGGGGGCGCATACCATAACAAACTTCAGCAACTATCTGTCCTGCAAAAAATGCAATAAGGAAAGTTTCTAATTCTCCCCGGCTAGCTCATCCTATGGAGCTGTTTAGGCTCACGAGAGTTCTTCCACTGAGACATCTATTTTATTTTAAGGTACTTAGAATTCTTTTTATGAGAGGTGGGTACTTGCAAAGTCCAATATCTGACAATTATGCTTAACGTAGCAATTCCAAATATTATGTCCCAGTTCCTCCTTTTCGCACCACAAGCTTTAGAAACTCTTATTCTATTGTCTCATGCAAATTGCTTAACAAACTCCCTGTTGACATACGAACCATAGTAACTCTATCCTAATTTTTGGAAAAAGTTAAACTTTGGCTTCTTGACTTCTTACTTGTTAATTAAGTTTAGTATTATAATTGATTGTAAATAATTGAGAATAAAGAATTTAAAAAAAAAAAAAAAACATGATCATATCTTCTTAGCCCATGTGAATTGTCATATAATTCACACCCATGCACAATTATTAGTAATTATACCAATATGCTCCGTGTATCCAGTGGTGTAATTGGTTGAGATGTCCAAAGGGTACTCAAAACGCCATAAGCCTTCCCTACGATGGTGTTAATATGGTCGTTCCATGTTAGGAATCTATTAATTATAATGCCAAAATTCCTTGATGACCATATCCACAAAATCAACGGGGGAGTTGTTTAAAGTGATTTGCGTGAAATATGACAGATCCAATTTCCTTCTTGATACATATAACCAGGCATTTAGACTTATTAGGGTTGAGTGCCAACCCATTTTGCAAAGACCAGTCAAAAATGCGATTAAGATCCTTATTAGTTTCAAGGCAACAATTTTCATTGAGACCTATCCTGCAGCTTCGATAAATTTGGACATCATCGGCATATATAGGGAAAATAAGGGGGGAGTTAGAATTGATCCTTGGGGTACCTCTCGAGTTACATTAAGAAAATCAGATAAGCTATTATTAACCAAAACAGCTTGTTTTCTGTTGCTTAAATATAATGAAATCAATTTAACAGCAGATAGAGAAAACCCAAAATAGTGTTGTAGCTTTTTGCAGAGCAAATCGTGATCGACAGCGTCAAATGCCTTAGAGAAATCTAGAAGCATCAAAAAAGTTACTTCATCTTTATTTAAGCTAGATCGAATATCTTCAACGGCTTTTTTTGCATTTGCATTATTCGCTCGCACACTTTGGAAGGAATGGCAAAATGGAAATTGATCGAAATTCGTCCCCAATTTAGTTTTTTTTTTCGTTTTTATAATATACGCGCGCCTAAGGGAGGTATAATACCCTTTTACTGTTGCGAGGGCGCCCGCGGACAGATGAAGGACGAGAAAGGAAAGCATTGTTGTGATGTAGTGGTTTGAAACTCAGGTATATTTGGTTTCGATATTGACTCTCCAGCGGTGGGAGTCCGAATAGGATGGAGAGTTTTTCTTCACTCGGAATGATTCAGGTTATCAATTTTAACGGTTGTATTGTGCTTGAAACTCTACAACAACCAAAATCTACATGCCAGTGTTATGCCTTCACACGCAGATTTTTCTCACTGAGTTCCAGTCACATAAATGAAAAACTTGTCATAAGTAGGATTCGAACATTGACCCTCCGAGTGAGAAGCGATGGCTAGTACCGCTACACCACGCCAAACATTCCTGTTGTTATGACAGTATTTATGACATGAGTCACAAAGGATCCACGGTAGAATGGCTTTAATAAAAACTGCATGAATTTCATTGACCCCAATAGCGCTGGACCTTATGGATAAAAAGCTTTGAACTATATCTGCACTATCTACACATGTAAAGCCAAATGGCGTTTTCAGAGTTGGCGTATATCGATTATCTAAATCTAGGTTAAGGTTTGCTGTCCCAGATGGTCTTCCAGATACAAACTTGTGGTTTAGCACACTGCCGACAGTATTATTTGGGCAACAATGATTTTCTTTTCCTACACTAAGATGTCTTAGGTTACTCCATAGTTTTCCACTATTCCGGCTAGATTTTAATCTGCTGGAGGAGAATTGTGCCTTTGCCGCTCTTATTTCTCGAACTATCTATACTATATTACGGAGGGATTTGTATATAAGGTGAAATTCTTCTATACGAAATCGCTTCCACCGATTGTACGGTTGATCACGTTGCTTAACTAGCTGCCGAATTTGTATTTAAAACCAAGGCTGTGATGAGTTTTTGATCGTTTTGTTTTTGCCGGAACATACTGATTGAACACAGAGTTAATATTTGAATAGAGAAATTGTACCTGGTCATCTGAAGAAGGCATTGAGTAAACTTATTCCCATGGTATAGCAATTATAGTCTGTTCTAGATTAACTTTGTCTATATTGGTTAAATCTCTATATAGAAATGTGGTAAGTTGTGGTTGGTTATGTACCCGAAAGTCATAAGTAAGAAAAACTAGATGATGCTTAGAGAAAGCTGATGCAGAAAGTTGATCATAAAGAGAGCGATATCAACGAAAACATAGTCAATAAGAGAGAGAGAGAAGGGAAAAAGGATCTTTCTACACCTTAAGCTATCTCTTACATATACAGCTACAACGCCACCACGATCATTTCTATCACCCCTGAAGAGTCTGTATGCACTCAACTTATAGATGTCATTATTGATGTTTGGCTTAAGCCAAATTTTCGAAATACAGACTGCATATACTCTTGATTTTTCAAAAATATACCTAAACTCTTCGATTTTAGGAAACAGACTTTGTGCATTTATATGGGCTACCTTAAATCCTTCTCTATGAGAACAGAAAACACTTAACGTAGTTTTTAACATTTCTTCACTGTCATCATTATTGCCTATGGAACTCATATTATACCCACTTGGGTGCATTTGCATGAGACACAATATTTACAGCAAGAACATAAGCAACATACCATACATAAAGAAAGGTCAGCATATAATAATACAAACGATTTCATTTTTCTTGGCTTTCGTTTACGATACCTACATACAAAACAAGCATTTTGCTTTAATTTAAATGAAAGCAGATTTAAGCTATTGGTTGTGACGATATTGCTTGACGTCTCTCGGCGATGGTGATAAAGTTTTCTTCGTTCTCTATTATTATGTTGTTCCCACTTGCATTTTCTTTCACGAGAACAGAAAACAGCTGTTTGCGGCGTCAGTTCTGTATTTGCTCTTTCAATTGCTACAAATTTGAGAACAAACTACACACTGTGCTGCAAATCATAGTAATTCTGCCAGAAAAGCAAACAAATGTGACCAGGCACAGCATAACATATGTTGGACGCTCACTTTTACAGAATATATCCAGCTGCTTCTAGTATTGTTCTTTGATTTCCTTTATTTTTTTTTCTTAATTTCACGTCTTCTGTCTGTTCCGGAAATTAAATCTCAACATATATTGTTGCAACTTATATTGTTGCAACTTATATGGTTGCAGTTCGGGGATATTAGGAACGGATTACTTTTGCTAACCAGTTGATAGTACGGATCACTTAATAAAAAACTCAGACTGGTATGGATTTCCGAGACTAGGTCAGGGTATTGAAATGAAATTGTATCGGATGATCCCTTAATGAGCCAATGGCAGTGTTTACATCCCCAAACGAAATGCAGACAGCGAAGTTTGGATATGTAAATGGAATGGGCCGAACAACTACCTGGGGCCCTAGACTGCTGCAAGGTAGATTTAAGAAATGCTTCAAGTCACTGCGAAAATTGGAAAGGCAGGTAACAAGAAAGAACAAAGGAGAAATTCTTGTATTTTACCGAAATCCAAAGAAGCCGAATTGCAGTCCGGATCTAGGATCCGGAGGAGGCCAACAGAACCATGCAGAAAGTGATCATGCTTGGAAAACCACAGAAATAAGCTTAAGATAGCGACAAGCCTTGCACCTTTAAAAGATGTAGATCAGCCGACATTTCCCCGAGGCATCAACAGCCTAAAAAACATAGACCTCAATTAGGGCTACAAGTACGCACAAATGTGGATAAGGCAGTAATGTGGCAACACTGCACTAAAGAAAAATGATAAGAGAAATCCTAAAAAAGGACTGCCTGTACAAGCAGGGAAAGGAAGAAAATAGGAGTCAGTCGTAAAGTAATGTAAATATAGAGCGGACGTGTTATCAACAACCACAATTTTGTGCGTTTTAATTTCTAAGTGTTACTACAGCAAGAAATCCCAAAAAGTATGTTCACCGAAGCAAGTTGTGAAATACACCTCGAATACAAATAAACCTCACTCAGTTTACAACTAAGGACCTAGAGAGGAAGAGAGTAAGAACGAACCTTCGGCCAGTCACATAACAGCGTTGTCCTATAAGGGCGCATTAACTTAATGCAAGGTTGCTATTACGCATGAAATGCAACCTAAGGAATTCTTTCTCCATTCAAAAGGAATGGCAGTGATACAGTGATATTCTCTATCGATGAAAAATCCACGAAATACTTGATGGAGCACAAGTACAAGCTATTTCCTAACTGCTTGATGGAAGAACTTCAAACCTATCTGGAGCACAAAAAGTGTAAATAGATTGCCAGGTTACACTAAAAAGTGCTACAGACAGCTCAATGGATGTAGACAAAAGCTCTAATGCCGGAACATCAGAAGACATTATCTCTATGCCCAGAACGATAGATGCATACCAAGACCTGACCTTTCTGCAGATACTGGCAACTCTGCCAGTACCACCCAATAACCAACTAGCGTGGGCTTAAAGTGCTTTTAGGCTATTATACAACATACTTAGGCCGCCTCGATCTTCAGTCATAGATTTCAAAATGACCACCAAACGTCGCTTTTATCCATATGTCCTTAAAGACCAGGTAAAGGGACTCTGAGATGAGTTAGTATATGATTCCACTAACCCTAGAAAACCCAGAGCATGTATCTTAACTAATAACAGTAAGAAACTGCTTCCAATTCTAGAATACATCAACAAAGATCTGGGAGCTGCAAAAGCTGAGCTGCATGCCAACGCAGGTAAGACAGAAGCTGTCACACGGTCGAGTTACCTGCCAGGTGACTCCAGTGACATGAACTTCTTGGCACTGAAGAGACTGATAGACTACTCTGGTAGGAAGAACCTGCAACTTATTGAGGCTTCAACGCAAATGCCCATCATACGGTTTGTAGTGGCTTAAATATTAACAAGCGGTTCGAGTCTCTACTAGAACTTACAAATTCTTAACCAAGGAAGCAACCCCACTTTTATAACCAGCATTAAGATAGAGGTCCTAGATTTCAACTTATGCACTACTTTTATAAAAAAAATTATTAGTATCTGGCATGTCTCATCTGAAAACTCAAAGTCGGACTATCGCCACATCCCATTCGAACTTGGATTAGGTACTATTCTGTCTGAAAAATGCAAACCCTAGTGGGGGTAAACTAGCCAATCTTAGAACAAAGACGAGAAAGCTTATCAACTGGGCTTGAAGAAATAGTGAATGGAACATATATAGAAAAACGCTCACCATGTACAACCATGGAGAAACTTCTGTCGTGCAACCAGAAGTTGTGCCAGCATTCATAAACTACAATCTTAGCAGCACACCAATCCCATTGGATCAATGAAAAAACCTGATGACACATATGCTAAAAACGGGCTACAGACGCTTCAGCTCTTAGCCGAAACACATATCCCAGACTCCAGAAAAACAACTCCAGAAGCCCAAGAAAACCCTCGCAAAGGAAATTTTTTTATGAAGGCACAATAATTTGTGCAATCAACTGTTTTCAACCCTTAAAAGCTCCTGGCCTTACTGCAAAAGGGCGTTCCGAAACCTCTACCTGTAACTGTACTAATTAACTTACTCAGGGCTAGCTTCGGGTGGGGATATTTACCAAAAAAGTGGAAGGAGGCTGATGTCAAATATATACCTAAGGTAGGACGCACGACCAAGGATGTGCATATGACATTGTCAAATATCTAAGAATCACTCTAGATAGAAAATGTAAGTGGAACTTTCGACAAGGCCAGAATCTCACTATGGACCAGCAAAGTCTACTCGGAAAAATATTAGAGCAAAAACGAGATGTGGAATCGAGCTAGCAGAACCAAAATTTACGCATACGACTTACTTCACAAGTGCAAAATAAAATATAAAAATTTAAAAAAAAACAATTGTTCGGTCTGTTTTAAAATAATCAAATTTATTCAAGTGATAGTGATAACATAAGAATATGTAGAAACGGTACAGATCAAACTCCAAGCAAGACTCAGAAAACGTAAATTCATCACAAATCTCCCTTGACTCCCCCCCATCAAATTTCGAAATAAGTAGTAGTGAATGACAACACACTATGGGATCATTTAGATCCAAAATTTAGAATTCAAAGAGATTTGGTAGTACGAGGGCGGGTCAATAAGTCCGTGACTTTTGGATTAAAACACAGATTTTTTGATAAAAAAATAATTTTATTTTTCAACGTAGTCTCCCTTGAGCTCTATAAACTTTGTCCAACGCTTCTCCAATTTTTGTATCCCTTCCAAAAAAAATGATTTGTCGAGGTACTCAAAATAGGCCTTTGTTTGCGAGATGACTTCATCATTGGAGTCAAATCTTTTTCCACCAAGCCATTTCTTCAGGTTTGGGAACAAGAAGTAGTAGCTCGGAGCCAAATCTGGAGAATAGGGTGGATGAGGGAGCAATTCATAGCCCAATTCATGGATTTTTGCCATGGCAACTGCACATGTGTTTGTGGTCGACTGTGAGCAAACGCGGCACCCATCTTGCGGAAAGCTTTCTCATGCCCAAGTGATCATTCAAAATTGAAACCACAGTGATCTTTTGGTTGAAAGGAATATCACTGATGGCATGAGATCTTTAAATTTATTTGCAGTCATTACCATAGACGCTACACACTCTACAGCTGAGGCGAATACTATTATCGATGCCTTTTTTATAAGCGACCCCAAAGATATCCTTTTTGATGACCAGTTGTCCGCACCTGCTTTCTCCAAGCATAACTTGTTGTTTTTAACCTTTAATTTTTCAATAGCATATTCGAACACAAGCTTTGAATATAAGGACTTCCATAGCATCAATTATGTACAGCTGGAGCTAGAACCCCACAAATTAAATGGGACCTCGTGTATTTTATCATCTAGTTGTGACCAAATTGATTTTCTCAATCACCACATATACACTTTATTTAATAAACATGTTCAAATTAAAATGAAACATATTAAAAATGGTCAATGTAACCGAGCATATAAAATATGGAAGCGATACAAATTAGATTCTCATTTTCAAATCTATCGTAGGCTGCGAAACGAAGTTGTCGGTAGAATAAGGGATGCCAAAGTATTTGAGAGCCTGCAAAGACAAATCAATGCAGACATCCACTCTAGTAACCTACTCTCGCCGAAACAATCAGGTTTTAGGAAGCAGCATAGCTCTATAACAGCGAAAGCCAAATTGGTTGACGATATCAGGCAATCTCTGGACGAAGATGAAGTGACTTTCCTTGTGCTCTTGGATTTCTCAAAGGCCTTCGATACCGTTAATCATACTAACCTCTGCAATAAACTATCAACTTAGTTTGGATTCTCAAATTCTGCCGTGATCCTAATTTTGTCATATCTGAAGCACAGAAAACAAGCTGTCTCTGTTGGATCTTATGCGTCCAACTGTTATGCGTGTTATATTTTCAACCTTCGACGGTTCAATAGGATCTCTTTACACTCAAAATCACTCTAAAACATGACATTCGTTCATATTTTCCGCTACAGAAGTCTCATTTTTCACTCAAATGTGATTCAAACCAACCAGCCCAGCTACCTGTTAAATAAGTTACGTTTCAACACCTTAAACAGATCACACCAAATATTTCACCCCCGTTTTTCATGACTTGCATCTGAGCGACAGTTTTTCATTCACACCATCTGCCTATGGATTATGGAACTCTTTACCGCAGCATGTTCGGGAGACTGATGGCACCAGGCGGTTTCGTTTGGAGCTTAAACAATTTTAAATAACCAACCCTGACTATTTTAGATTTTGAGACCATGTTGTTTTATTATTCTATGGAAATGTAGATATGTTTGTCCTTCCTTTCCCTGAGCATAAATTGGCGATATTTTAATATTATCTGTTTATATAATTACCATCATCGTAAATTTCTTGTACGTTTACTCAGTAGCCGTTTTCAAAAATTTAACTAGCAACTTTGAGCTTCACTACCTATCTATTTATTGTATCGTGTGTGTGTGTGTATGAAATAAATAAATAAATAAAATAACCCTAAAATGACAACGTACGCGTATGCTGCCACCGTTTGGTGGCATAAAGGAACGCAGAGGTCTGCACAGGCTAAACTCAGCAAAATACTGAGAGCGCCCCAAACGCTGCACTTGAAGTTTTCCTAAACATCACACCACTTCATCATTCATTTAAGACGCAATGGTAAAAGCATATGTATACTCGTATGCTCATCACAGAACCAAATTTCAGCCTAGTTCTTATTGCAATCTTGCGAGACTCTGAAAAAATTAACTACTTGGAATATAGTACACTACGAGTATAATTATTAAAACTTATTTTAATCTTTATTCAAATATCTCTTAACACAATATTTGAGCACACTTTATTGTTCGGCAGTCGGCGGAAGAGTGTCATTTCACTTCATTATCTCATGTGCGGCTGCTTGTCCAAACTAATACAGTGAATGTCAAACTGTGGTTTTATTTATTTATATATTATTACAGTAAGATAGAAGTTAAAACTAATAACCTAACTTAAGTATTTTAGCATGGCTACGGCGCCTTCAGCTAAATTTCTAAGATGTATGTATTTGTAAGGTGGTGTTCCGAGGAGTGTTTATGTGGACGGATATTTATATTTCATGTATTAGTTTCGTAATTTTTAAATATTTTTCTATTTTGTGTATATTTTCTATTGTAGGTTCAGCTAACATAAATATGGGGTAATTATTTTGGAAAGTTGTTAGGCGGTGATTTGTAAAAGTTAGACATTCGGTTAATATATGTGAGATGGATATTTGTTGACCAATATTGAGCAATATGGACAGATATTCGACAAGGCCTTATTTATATAATGTTTATGTGTGAGTTTTGTATGTCCTAGGCGTAGTCTAATAATTTTTGTTTGCGTTATTCTTGATATTTTATCTTGTGTTAGTGGTCTGGTAAATTGTTCTGCTGTTTTTTGTGCTAGGTTACTTCTTTGATCAGCTAATTCATTTTTTAGAAGTTTTGTAATATCGGTAAGGTTGAAGATTTGCGTATAGACGAGTGGATATTTGGGGGCGAATTTGGCATGGTGGTCAGCTATTTTTTTCCCTTTTATATTTTGGTGTCCTGGGAGCCATAATAGTTTGATGTTTGGGTATTGTATAAGATAATTGCGCATTGAAGTTTCGTAGTAGTTAGTGTTATTAATGTTGTTGATGGCTTTAAGTGCTGATAGTGAGTCGGAGCATATAATGTGTTTTGTTTTATTGCCTTTTATCAGTTGTATTGCTTCCTGGATGGCGATAATTTGAGCTCAGAAGATTGAGCTGAAGTCCAAAAGTATTCCCCTTTTGATGCAGCTCTTTTCATTTGTTATGGCATAGGAGGTGTTATGATCAGATTTAGATTCGTCGGTAAAGATGAGTTTGTGGTTCAGATATGTATATTTTATTGTTAGGAAGTGTTGGGGATAGATGGTGGGGCAGGTGTTGGTTTTATTAAGATGGGAGAGTGTAAGGATTATTGCGTTAGTGGGTAACGTCCAGGGGGGTTTTGATGGGATTATTTCTGGTAGTAATGTAAGTTGGATATTGTGTTTTGACAATTGCATATTACTGATGGTATTTTGTTTCTATTATTTTTGTTTGCGTTCAGTGTTTTGAGTATGTTGTAGGTATATGGGTGATAGTGTTGCTAACGATACGTTTTTTTATTAATTTAGATGTAAGAAATGCTTATATTAGCTACCAGAAGTATGTTGTTAATGGGTGTTGTTCGGAAAGCTCCGAGTGCGATCCTGATAAAGGTGTTGAGTTTAGATTGGAGTTTATGTAGAGTTGTTTTTGGAGCGCTTCCATATAAGATAAGACCGTGGTCAATTTTAGATACAGGGATCGTTTTTAGTGTGTTTATTAGCGTATTGGTGTTACAGTTAAATCTTGTACAAGATAGACATTTAAGTACAGTCGACTCCGCTTAACTGAAACACCAATTTGTCACAATTATTTTTTTTCCTTAAACGGTATTTTCTCCTAAGCGAACTTCGGGTAACTGAAAAAAAAAATTTCAGTCAACAGGAGTTTTGATAACTGAAAAACAATTTCACATATCCAGTTTGAAAACCCAAAAAATACCAACATCATTTTTAATATATCAATATTTTATTTAAAAAAAACTTGAAATAAAACGAAACTTCAATAACATGCACATAAAAAAAACAAAAACATATATATTGTAATGCTATTTCACAGGTCACTTTCAATAATATATATGCACTTTCAATGTACGTACATGCTTACATACACAAAATAAATAAATATACATCCATACTTATAGCATCATATGCTTAGTTACTCGTAAATGACTTATAGAATTCGTCGATCTTTGTTTGTCTGCGCTTCTTCATATTATAAATATACATTTTGTCTTCCAGGTCATCAATAGTATCACCCACTTCACAGTTTCCCCGAAAAAAATCCTTTAACCTTTTAAGTGCATTAAAAGACTCGTTCATAGTCTGTTTTTGTGCAGTTGGACATTCGACCAATTCTTTACTATCAGAATCCATTCTTTTGAATTAGTATTTAATGCTAGTTGTACTTCCCTTATTATGTCTGCATCTGTCATGTCATCAAAACATGGTAAATCCGCATCAACATCTATAAGCGACTCAAATTCTTGACTGATCGAAAAATTGGCATCATTCCGTACATTGGCTTCAGAAGTATTTTCTTCAGAAGTGATTGTGGCAAAACCTGACTTGCGAAAACAATTTCGAATTGTCTCTGGGCTCACCATCCACCAGGCTCTTTTAATACTGCAAGTAAATCCACTTTTTCCGAAAATTCCATTAAAGATTCTCCATTATCTAGATGGAGGATTTGTCGTCTTATTATGCATGTTCTGTAGTGGGATTTGAAAGAACGAATTATCCCCTGATCTAAGGATTGAATGAGGGAAGTTGTATTAGGTGGCAGAAATTCTATCTTTATACTGTCCAAACTAGTATCAGTATCATGATCTAATTTATGACATGCTGCATTGTCGACGAAAAGCAAGATTTTCTTACCATTCGCTCTAAATTTTGCATTAAGTTCCTTCATTATGTTACTCCAGATTGATCCAGTCATCCAAGCCTTTGTATTTGAAAAATATTTTAGAATTTCGAAAGCAACTTGGGTTCTGGGATTTTCCTATGCAGAAAATCATTTTGTCGCTGCCAGTTTAGTTTAACCACAAAAAGAATCGTAATTCTATCTTTGTTGCCTTTTCCTCCTGAAGGTTTCTCAGATTTGTTTACAAGCGTGCCGGTGGGCAACGTTTTGAACATTAATGCGGACTCATCTGCATTGTAAATATTGTACGCACTATATTCTTGAAGATGTTTTGGTAAAATGTTAGCCAAATATTCTTTAGCATCGTACGCATCGCCAGCATTTTTCTCTCCGTGAACATTTTTAAAGTGGATATTTTCCCTAGTTTTCCATCGTTCTAACCAGCTATTAGAGGGTTCAAAGTCAATATTTAGCAGAATTGCAAATTTCTTAGCTTTTTCAATTAAAAGTGACCCAGTAATTGTTGGATCTCTCATTCGCATGTCTTTGAACCAGATCAATAACACCTTTTCAACTTCTTTACAAGCACCAGTTCGCATTCGTTTTTTTGATAAGATTTTGTGCTGCCACGTTTAGAATAACTTCCTTATTATGAACAATCTTTGTTAAAGTTGCTGCACTGCAATTGAACCTTGCACATTTTTAGTTCTCCCCCATCAATCATCTTCAGAATTTCTAGCTTAATTTGAAGTGATAATCCGGTGCACTTCTTCCCAGATCCAGATCCCTGAAGTTACACAGGATTAACAATTATTTTCTTCATTCGTTACGCCTTTTACCTTTTGTGCCGACATAATTATTTTCATTAAAGCCGAATACGAATATGAAGTTATATTGTGGTGTCGAAACCGAAAGATAAGGATGGATGAAAAATCCTAAGTGTCATTTATTGGACGTGTTCCGCTGAAGAAAGGAAAAACAGGATTTAAGGGATGGACACATTCAGTTATTTGATTGCAGTTATGCGGAGTAGTTTGAGTGCAAATTAAGAATTTCTGTTGTACAATTTTTTTCAGTTAACGAGGTTTTTCTGTTAAGCGGAGTAATTTGTATGAAAATTGTGAAAAAATGCTCCGTGACAAATTGTGCGTTTCAGTTACCCGATTTTTTCAGTAAAGCATAGTTCAGATAAGCGGAGTCGACTGTATGTTCAGTTTCTTGTTGAGTGATGCTGTCAAGTTATTGATGTGGTTCCATTTATATTTATTGCTCAGTATTAAGCCGAGGATTCTTAGTGTTGCCGTTTTTTGTAGTATAACGTTGTTAGATTGGACATAGCAATTGCAGTGATGTTTTCGACATATGTTTAGTTGCTTGCAGTTTCTGGTCGATAGGGATGCTCCTGAGAAGGAGCACCAATCGTTTATATGTGCGAATAATAGGTCAAGATTGTGTTGTTGTTGTTTTTTTTTTTTTACTGAATTTTACGAGTATGTGAAAGTCATCGGCGTATGCTGTGAAACTGAGGTTTTTGTGTAGGTGTATAATATTCGCGAAATTATTGTAGGCAATGAGGAATAATATGACCGAAATAGGGGATCCTTAAGGTATACCGTTTTGGTAGGGAAATGGGTCGTAGTGTGAACTCGATACACGGCATTTAATTTTCCTGTTGCACATAAAATTAATGATGTATTTAAATACTCGTATTTTTGGACCGGTGTTCCATTCTTTGAGTTGGGTGGCTATTGCGTGTATGCCGATAGGGTCAAATGCTTTTGAAAAGTCCAGTGACACTATTGATAAGTGTTTTTTTGTGTGTGAGTGAGTCTGTTATCAGATGATCTATGTAGAGTAGATTGTCTGTAGTAGATTTACCTCTTTTGAAGCCGGTTTAATTAGTGTGGATACATTTGTTTTTGCTGACAAACCACCATAAACGTTTAGCTATAATTTTGTCAACGACTTTACTGAAGCAGGGGTTTAGGACTATTGGGCGGTATGAGTTAATATCTGTTTTTTTTTTAGCTTGGTTTGGGAATCGGGATGGAGAGGCTGGTTTTGTAGCTTTGGGGGATGAATGATTCAAAAATGTGATTGTAGTGTATGAGGTTTCTATTTAGGAATATATGTGGGGTTTTTTGTATCATGGGGTATGAAATTCTATCAATTCCGGGGGTATGTCCCTTTAGAGATTTTAGTGCTGATAGAAGTTCCACCATACTGATTTCTTTTTCTATTTGTTGGGCTATTTTGTATGCAGGCGATAGAGTGTGAGAGAGGCTTTGGCTTGGATGAAAGTATGAGAGAAGTTGCTGTTATCGGTTGGTTTAGACCAATGTGCTGCAAAGGTGGTGGCCATTGTAAAATTTTTCTGGTATCGGTAAGTTGGTTTCTGGGCTAATTATGGTATGGATGTGTTTTATGTTATTTAGTCCACAGAGTCGTCTAATGTTTGTCCAAATTTTATTGGATGTGGTAGTGGGTTGAATATTGGATCTAAATGTTGAAATGGCAGTTTGTTTCGCAGTTTTAAGTTCTCTTCTGAAAAGGGCGTTTGCCTTTTTGAATTTTATAATATTTTCTCTGGATATTGATTTTTTGAGGGCTTGCCATGTTTGCATCATATTATTTCTTAATTTTTCTAAGGTTTTGTTCCACCACGGTACTTTTTTGTGTAAGATATGTGGAGAGTTTTGTGGTATAGAGTGAGCGCTTTAATGACTATTTTATTAATGTTGGCAGTTTCCTTATAAATGTTATCGGAAAGTGGGATTATGTTGTTGTAACGCTTTATCAGTTCAGTGTATTTTTCCCAGTTAGCCAGATGTAATTTAAAGATTGGTTTACTGTGGTTGCTTTGGTTTTGGGTGTGACTATTCTTAAAGAGAGTAATCAGAATGGGAAAGTGGTCGCTTCCATGTAGGTCATCGATTGTACTCCAATTTGCGTCTATTGTTAGTTCCGGTGAGCAGAATGAGAGGTCGATGTGTGTGAATGTGTTGTGGGTGGAAAAATGGGTGGGAGATTTGTCGTTAAGGAGTATTAAGTTCGAATTGTTTAGAAATGCTTGAATAATTTTCCCTCTGGTGTTGTAAGATGGTGAGCCCCAACTGGTACCCCAGCTATTGAAGTCACCTAGTATTAACTTTGTCGAATGTTGGTTGAGAACAGTATCCAAATCAGAAAATGTGAATTTCTTGCTAGGTGGTATGTATGCTGATATTACTTTTAATTTCTTAGTGGACTCGATTTCGACACAGGATGCCTCGAACTCTTTGGAGATTGGTATTTATTTTGACTGTATGGATTTACATATGTATAAGTAAGGCCGTTCCTCCAAAGGAATTAAAATGACTAGGTGAAGGTAGGGTAAAGTTAGTTGTGATGGGTATATTCTTGGGGGTGGTTATGTGTGTTTCTTGGAGGGCTATTATATGTGGTTGATATTTTTTTATAATAATTTGTAATTCACTTTAATTTGATGTATAGCCGCGTATGTTCCATTGAATAATTTTAAGTGTCATTTTAATATTTGGTTATTAAATGTAATTTTGTTTATGTTCGAATGTGAGGTTTTCGCAGTGAATTTGATTTGATAATATTTGCTTGCGCTATTTGATTTTATATGGATTCGCTGTCGCTATTGTAAGTGTATTTGTTTTTGTTTGAGGGTTTGGTTTTTGTCTTGGAAGGTTTGAAGTTAGCTGAAAGAGAGTTAGATTTATCTTTAGGAAAGATTCTTACTTTTAATTCGTCGGTGAGTTGTGATGTATGTGGTCTCGATTTTACGCCAGCTGGGTTGAGGCAGTCAGTTTCCATGCCTTCTAGTTCGGTGTGGTGGGGGTGTTGTTGATGCGATTGCTTGTGTGATGATGTTGTTTTGTTTGATCCAGTTGTGTTTATTGTTGTCTTGAGTGAGTTGTGGCCATAGGGTGTAGATGCAGATTGGGAGTTTAGATGTTGTTGCAGTGTAGAGTTGTATGTGGTTGCGTGCTGGGTGTTGGGTGATGTACTTGTTGGTGTATTCGTATTTGGTAATTGAGTGATCGTTGTTTTCTGAGATGTGGCGTTTGTAAGCGTTTTAGCATAGGAGGTTCTCATTTGATGGCCATGTCGATTGAAGTATATACCCAGTGCAGTTTTGTGGTCAACTTTTTCGCCGGTTTTTATTGCTGTCAATTCGTGTTGTTTGAGAAATGTGGGGCATTTACGAATGGGGCTGTGTTGGGGGTCAATTTCTGGGTTGTTTTTGCAGTTTAGACAGTTTATTTTGTTTTTGCAGGGTTCTACTTCATTGGTGTGTTTTTCTTCTGAACCAATGATACATGTTTCTGCGCTCTTGCAAATGGGACTTGGGTGTTCGAAGCGAAGGCATTTTTGTACCTGAGTGGAAGTGGGATGTATGGACGCACGCCAATTTTCTTTAGCTGAAAATCGGACGCTATTGGAAGTATAAAAGAAAATGAAGAGCATTTGCTGCGACTGTTGAAGAACCAAACATTTATAGTTGACTTAATTTCAAAAATAATAATAATAAATGTCCCTGTCGCACTTCACTTGCCGATAGACTCTTTAGACTCATTTCAACTGCTCAAATTAATGCCAATAAAGAGCAGGATGGTCAACAACCATATCATTTTCCATCTTAAATTTCCAATAGTGAATAGAGAAATACGGGAAATGTTCAAGATTATACCAATACCGATAGTGGACAACAGCAATTTCATTGTGATCATACCAGATGCACCATATTAAATCATAAGTCAACACCGTGACCAAGACCTAGCCAGCTGTTTAATAACTAAATCCGCTACATTTCCGTGTGAACAAACAAGGCCGTTGTACCACAAGGGAGCAACTTTAAGCGCATGTGAGGTTAAATTATTAAAAAACATGCCGTTATCCAAGCAATGCAAGATCGGGACCCTGGATGAAATTCCAACTTAGATTCGGCTCACAAACCCCAACGAATGGATTTACGCAGTTAAAACTAAGATCACCATCAACCCGGTATGTAAAAGTAACATTTCATCAATTAAGCTTAAAGGTTCGGAACGCTGAACAATTGAGCCTTACTGTGTTATCAAACCAGATCCATTGACGCTGCGAGGACATCAGAGTTACCAAAGCATTACAAGGGCTTCATAAACCAAACAAGGCAATCTGATCAATCAAGTAAAACATCAAACAAGCAAAAGAACCTTGAGGACTCCCATCGACCAGAACCAGCATCCAGAAGACACAGAAGCTTCAGCTTACCCTCTACGGAAAACTGTTGAATGTTATTTTCAACGGGGGAAGATGTTTAAAACATAAACATAAAGTATAGGTACATACGTCACGAACAATGTCGCCCAATCTATTGACCTTGAATCCACAGAGGAAAATAAATACCATGTGCATTCACTGCAAGGTTATTTCGTTGTTTTAAGCTAAATGAAGAGAACGGTGGACCATTGCCAGTCAACATTTTTGTCGGAAATCCAAATATTGAAAATACGAGTATGTTATACTTAAGTTTGTTTATTACGATATCAGCCGATGTTCCATTCATAATGATAACACTCAAAAAACGACTTAATGCGTTTATCACGAGTAGCAGTGTTTTCCATTAGAAATATAAAATATCGACATGTACTCTTTCGAATCTATAAGACCATTTAGGCCAGGTTGAAGCAATCTCTTCCTTTGGAGTAACTAAAGTTACTTGACAAATATTGCATGTCTCTACAAACACTTTTATACTCGCATCTATTTTAGGCCACCAAACAAAGATAAAAGTACCTATGATGACACATGGCCTTATAAATATACCAAAAATTGAGTCGATTCGTGGAAATCCTCAAAAGATGAAGCGTTTTTCTGATGCGATACCCGTATGCTGTAAAAGATAGAAGAAAGTATTGGCGAGCGATTGACAATACTTCCAATAAAACACCGTTATTTCACAATAAATGCCAATTTTTTTTAAAGAAATTTGGGGAAACTTATTTGTAATCCAGTAGGCGACCCCGCCCAATTATCAAGGCTTCTTCCATCTTCTAATAAAAATCGGGGGGTAGAGCAAAATTGGACCTATCGTAAACATCATCAGACCTTTACGCCACTGATGGTTGCTATGATTTGTCCAGTTACAAGCTGCCAGTCATAGGTCTCGTTGAGTGGCAAGACCACCAGTAGTCCATACCAGGACTTAAAACACGGTACCATGGGAGTTAGGAGCCCCCAGGACTTCGGCCCGGGTCTAACTTGTTGAGGTAGGCCCCCTTGTGGGAGCATCAAGGTGGCTGTGGTTTAAACTTAAAACGCAGGGAGGGTGGCCATGCTGGGCTCATACCCGGAGTTGAGTGGCTATTAGTGCTGGGTACAGATACCCTAAGATCAGCTAGAGGTTTTGCGATGGCAAGACGTATCCCTGCTCCCATGGATGTATGGGCATCCCGTGAACTTAAGTCTCCACGACAGGCGTTCACGCAAAACGTAAAACACAATGCACATCTTTACTCCAGTAGATATACCTATATACTCGTACATAATATTCGTAGCTTAAAAAGAAATTTGCACAGTGTAATGTGCAATAAACTTTTTTGCTGAATATCTCTTAGCTAATAAAGTAAAAATGAATTTTGTGGTTATGTGAAATAAGAGTTTTTTTTTGTAATGATGGCATACAATTTAAGGGTGAATGGTTAGAAGATAGGCAGATGTCCTTCGATAGGGCCGGTGGTGTGAGGCCAGAATTAGCTAAAATTGTAGCAATTTGTAGTATTTAGCTATTGTAAGGGCCATTATCAGTAAATAACATCTGGCGTATTTCAGGTCGTAATGCGCTATCATCGCTGTGTGATCGTGGCTATTGTATTTTTTTTTTCGTCTACAAAGGTTAGTTAAGTTGAGATGCACTGGGTTAGTGGAAATAACAAGCTCATTTCGAAAAACTAAACTCCTTACAAATTGCTGACTCTTTTAATATTCACATATTGTACAGGATGGGCCATACATTTTTGTCTATTTGAAACATGAATAGAAATAAAACTACAAATGTTATTTCGTTGATAATTTATACTCCTCTCTACATTAAACCCAGAAACTTATTCTGATTCTCCTTCTGCAAAATCAAAAGGTGTTCGATTAGTTTCTGCTAATGAAATAATTAACCAAATAAAAGCTAAAGGATACAACAAAACAAAAAATCATAAATAAACTTGATAATAATAAAAATTCATTATATTATAATTATTAATTAAAAAAACCAACGATAATAAAAATAAAGCTAAACTAACTTCATAAGAAATAGTTTGTGCAACAGATACTCCTGCAACCGAGAAGGCAAACTTTGGAAAACTCGCTGACACATGCTGTGAAGTATCGCGGCTATCTCCTCCACGCTCCATCGTGACTAAAATTGCATGAAGCGACCGACAATTCCCCGCCAGAAATCATGTGTTGCTATTTGCAAAAATTTATGGCCCACCCTGTATTATAGCTCCCTTTCAAACACTCAAATCTTTTTTAATTAAACTCCCTTTGACGTTTTCTGAGTTTTGGGATTATCCAGAAAAAACCATTAATCTATGATAATTTGCATTTAGACATACATACTTTCCTTGGAGCCTGCTTTGGCCCAGGGAAAGTAATTTTGTAATGCTCACCAATCAACGTATAATTTAAGTGACGCTAAAGTTGTTGTAGTCTAGAAATGCCAAACGGGGGAGCATGAACCTGAAGTTCGCTTCAAATCTCGTAAGTTGGCACTTCCTATTGACATTGTCTGAAAACCTTCCGAGTGATATGAAGAAAGAGGCATCAACCACGCCAGAAGTGAGTTTGCAATGAAGCTGATAACTACTCTGGATATCTGGAAGCCTCTAAGTCTGAATGCGAGAAAAAGATAATTGCAGTGTTAAGTAACAGAATATTGTAGTAAAAAAAATAGTGCTGTCCATCAAATCCAAGGCGGTACTTGTTGGTTCAATAAATCTTGGTACGAATAATAAATTCAACATTCACTATGCTAGTTCTGTTCTTAATGCTCTTTCTTAATGGTTTGCAGTCACTTACATGCGGGTACTTGTTATTTTAGTAAATTGAATTCTTTAAGGCACTTGATCTCGAAATCCTGCGCTGATGTTGATTGTGTATTACATACACGGCCCCCCTGGTTCAGCCCAGGAATAGCTGTATTAAAAATTTGACTATGATTTGTTTTGAATTATCATCGTAAACGAAACAATTTTTAAAAGGGTAGCAGTTTATTGTAAGTCTATACAATGCCCATATGGCATTGTTTGCGGAGATTTTAGTGCAAATCTGCTAAAATAAGACTCACGTTTTTTCTGTTCAGTTTCTCGTCTACTCTCGTAAACTGCGAATTACCAACAAAACATATCCAAGAAATCATCTTTTCATCTAAATCATATTTCTATCTCGGCAGCTACGTAAACAAGCAGAATTGCCATATTTTGGGTTTGGAAAATATGCATACATAGGTATACTAATTATATATAATGTAAAGAAAACTAACTCTAAGTGGAAATAACACAAGATCTTTTTTTTTTTGTAAGTTTGCCCACCGTAATATAGATATGTGCAAACATACATACATATGCATCCATATATACATTTATGTATACCTATGTGCACTTACATTTGAAATGCATAAACGGAAAGCCAAAAATTTCGTATTAGATTTTTATCAAAATGTTTTATATTTTAATGTATGTGTGTTTTTAGACGTATGAATATTTTGTAGATTTTTATAAATCAACCAGAACTGTTTGCAACCATGTATGTAATTTAAAACATTTAAGACAATTTCTAACTCCTAGTACATACATAAACATGGTTTTTTGAAGATAACAAATTCTTTCCCTATTGTTTCTTATTGGTAGAGAGAACTGGACCAATCAAAATCTTGTATGTTTCTTAACCTACCGCTTTTCAGTAGATGCTTCCTACTCTTCTACACATAAAAGCTAATACACAAAAACAATCTTAAGAGAACATTTTGAACAAAAACAATCTATGCGCGCCACAATTTGATTTCCTTTTATACACTCTTTTTCTCTTTCAAGACACAATTTCTCACTCTCCGTCTTTAATGACGTCACACAAACCCACCTACATGTTTTCAAACACTGATGGTTTGGCTCCATCTACATATATATTTGCCTACATTTTTCACTTTAGCTTATTTTAGGATGGGGTATGTTATTTACATAATATGTAGTATCAAAGAGATTTCATCGTTAAGTGGGTTGTTTTAAATGTGCACATGCATGGCACTCATGTATGCATATTTATCCATATATATATGTATATTTGATGGGCATTCGATATACATACATATTTAAAGTATAATCAAATTGAAAATATCTTTTAAACTCGACCTTCAAAAAATATTGTAATGCCAAATTAGTTATTTTTGAACAAGCACAATAGGGTCTAGTCATAAGTAACTTCTGAAAGCGCACGTATGTACCCAGAAAAAATACAACTATCTGAATACACAATTATATCTTATGTAGTTCAAATTAAAACTTTAGAATTAGTATGGATAAGCAACCGCATTACCTGAGATAAAAAAAAAACCAGAGGTTGACAGATTGTCCTCATATGTGCAAACGTAAAACTTACTTTTGCGCATCCATATATGCAAATAAGTGGGTATATGTGAGCTAATATTATAATCTATTTAATTTTATAACTCTGAGAGTAAGTTTCGTTTATTTCCCTTATACACTATATGTAAATAGAACCAATATTCAAATATATTTCATACGATAGTATTTGTTCATATTTTTATATGTATATAAGTCATATGAACGCACGTGTATAGTCACACTTGTATACTTATGTGAATTTAAAATTTCCTTCCAAATCAAACCTTATGTACTAAGAGAATGACCAAAGCAAAATCACCTGAAATCCGTATGCGCATGATTGTACCAATGCACGTATGCATGTATGTATATGTGACGTTATTTACACATCCAAAAACATAAATACTTTTTTAATGAATTTTGGTTTAGAAGAGGAGAGGGAAAAGCGGATCACAATAAAAGAGAAAGCCAGGGATTCCAGAAAATCAAGTATTCCCAAGTTACGTATCTAAATTTATTTTATTGGTGTGTACTCTATACATAAATGCATATGCTGTATCGATTTACTCTTCTATTTTATTTGTGTGCTTGATTTGAGTCTAGGCATTTTAAAATTTAAAGGGGCATTTCTTACTATGCCTACCCAATGTTCTCCCCGATATATGACCATATATACGTAGAGGTACATATACACATGTATGTATTATAAGATAAAAATCATATGTAGAGAGTCAAATTATAAATTATAAATTATAAATTATAAATTATAAATTACAAATTATAAATTATAAATTATAAATTATAAATTATAAATTATAAATTATAAATTATAAATTATAAATTATAAATTATAAATTATAAATTATAAATTATAAATTATAAATTATAAATTATAAATTATAAATTATAAATTATAAATTATAAATTATAAATTATAAATTATAAATTATAAATTATAAATTATAAATTATAAATTATAAATTATAAATTATAAATTATAAATTATAAATTATAAATTATAAATTATAAATTATAAATTATAAATTATAAATTATAAATTATAAATTATAAATTATAAATTATAAATTATAAATTATAAATTATAAATTATAAATTATAAATTATAAATTATAAATTATAAATTATAAATTATAAATTATAAATTATAAATTATAAATTATAAATTATAAATTATAAATTATAAATTATAAATTATAAATTATAAATTATAAATTATAAATTATAAATGATGGTGGAGGTAATCTGAAACGTGGAATCCATCCGGCCTATACTTGTTTGCGATTTGCGAAGAGATTGCTGAGCTGCCTATAACTTGAATTGGGTTGGCAGCGAAATAAACAATTTCGCAGCGATTTCTCTAAATCCCTGTGGTGGCCCTTGGTAGGAAAATAATAGGTTGAAACAGCATCTCGGCAATAGGACTCACTAGCCTATACGGAAGAGAAAAAATTTAGTTATTTACTGACACACAACATTGAAGAACCAGATAGAACTTGATACAGTTAAATCTCTCTTAAGTTGACAGCCACGGGACCAACGTTTTTTGTCCATATAAGAGAGTGTCCGCTTAAAAGGGAAAACATATATAAAAATGCAAATTTTAAAAGGAACAGAAAATTATCAACTTTATTTCACTTTATGTTCTTTATGTATACATAAAATATGACATAAGCTTATATATACATACATCCATAAATTTACATACATAAAAATTAATTTTTAAAAAAAATATTTAATCCGCCTTTGGCGTAGATTCCAACCTCTTACTACCACTGACTCATAGTGAGATCGGAGAACAAATGTCATTTTCATCTCCAGCTTTGAGAGCAAATTTGCATAGAGTTTCACAAATATTCAACGCCTTTTTGTAGGAATATGATTCCATTTCAGTATCTGCTTTCGCTTCTGCGTCCATATGCGCGTCGTCGTCACTTTTGTCATTCACACTTATAACGCTAGTATCATCTTCGCCCAAATTCTCATTCCATCCTTCATCGGTTTGAACGTTGTTGTCACATGCGGTATATTCTAAGTAATGAATTTCATCGCAACCAGTTTTTCTGACCAGCGATGACAAGTTTTGCAAACAGATCAGTGGTATGTCGTTCTCTGAGGTGAAGTTCTCTGTTTCGAAGGTTTGATTGCGTAGAAACCCACATCTCCTGAAGCAGTTTTTTATTGTTTCTGTAGAAACTTTGCTCCAGACTGTAGCAGCCTAATTGATCGCATCCAGCACATTAATTGCAGAAGAAAGCTCTCCTACACTAACAACGTTACCCATTTTTAGCGATAATGTGATTTAAAACTTGTTCGCGATAAAATACTTTAAAATTTTTGATTATGCCCTGGTCCGAGGCTTGACAAAAAGATGTGGTGTTTGCTGGAAAAAATATTAAGGTGATATTACTTAAAGTAAGGTGAGGATGCGAAGTTGCAATGTCCGGAAAAAGTAAAATCTTCCTGCGTAGTTTTCTCATTTTGGCGTTGAAGCTGTTTAACCATTTCGTCATTATAAAAGTTGTCATTCAAGCGCGCTTATTCGAAAACCATTTCACTGTCAGATTTGCCTTTTGTATATTTTTGAAGCAGCGTGGTGGTGCGGATTTCCCAATCACAGCTATATTTTTCTATTAATGACCCAGATATCGCTTTGTATGAAATGTGGTGTCGTTTTAAAAATCGGCGCGACCAGCCGGATGATGCTTTAAAACTTGTAAAATTGATTTTCGTCGCAAAATCTTTGGCTTTCTTTTGAATTAATGGTCCAGAAATAGGGATGCATTTTTCGCGAGCTTTGACAAACCATTCATTTGTCAACGTATCGACCTTTTTACCTTCGCTGCTATGAAAACTTCGTTTTTGTAGCTCATTCGCGCGAGTGCTCCAATCAGCAAGTAGGGATTTTTTATTTTCCAATACGTTGGCCACAGACGATTTACCAACATCAAATTTTTTTCCTATGAAGCGTCTGTGAGCAAAGTTAATAATTTCTATTTTTTTAATGTAAGTGCTTTTCTTGATGGCATAATGATTGGTGACAAAATGGAAAACCTATCAAACACATGAAAATAAAACAAAAATATTTTAAACCCACCTGGTCAGTCCTGTCTTGAATAAAATCGGTTAAATACGGAGAACCAGAATAGAGGCTTACGCAGCAGAAAGAAAACAATACCATCCACCTGGAGACAAAACTGCACTATCTTTTAGATGCAAAGATCTATCCCAACCGAATGCGAAAATGAGACAGCGCAAAACGTAGTAGCGATTTTCCTGAACAAAATGTGTGTACAACCGTTATGTATACGCTTGCTGTCACACAAATCCATACGTACATATGCATACAATGATCTTTCGCACAGAAGAAAAGCGATGTATGTATGTGTAAAGAAAAGGGTGCGAATAACTCAAATCGTCCATTTAAAGGAATGTATTCACCCAAATAAATATGAAAATAGTGTCCGTGTCCAATTAATAGAATCGTCCACTTAAGAGGAAAAAACTCAAACAAAATCATACTAGCTTAAGAGGGTGTCCGTTAAGAGGGAGTTCACTGTAGTTGAGAGCAATATCTTGGAAGCAATAGCACATTTTATTTACCTTGGCACTACTATCAATTCTATCAACAACACTGCTGTAGAAATTAAACAAGGAATAACTTTTGTCAGTCGCTGCTTTTGGCTAAGAAGGTAATTGAGTTAGAAAGGCCATATGCCGAACAAAAAAGGAGATTCTATATAATGTCTTGATCACCCCCTACTGCTTCAGGCACTGACGCATTGCACTCTATCGAAAAGTAAAGTGTTCGGTCTCTTTCGCGTTGACGGGTTTTGGAGGAGGTGATTCCAAGACGAACTACACTCGCTGTACGGCTACACCAATCTATATAATACTCTGTTCAACAAAAATATTTAGTACAGGCTTCCGGGAGAGTTTTTTCCGAACACGCTCAGTTTTTGATTCAAGTTACATTGAAATTGTTGTTGTAATTCTTCTAATAATTCGGTACAACCCAAAGGTAACCAGCCTCTCCCCAAACCAACATAAATAACTTATAAATATGACAAACTTTGCAGATTCTATTCATGTGACTCTGCATGTGATTACGTGTAAACTGTATCCGTTTCCAATTTCCCTCATATTTTACATGAAAACGTCATGCGTATTATATATGTATACAAATTGAACTAACGTGCAAATTGTTGTCAGTCTAGCTAATTTTAGCAGTTTACAGGTTTGGAAAAGTATTTGTAAGTCATTTACAGTGTGATTGTGAGAAGTTTTGGGGTTGCAAAGGTATTAGTAAAATTTGCAACGAATTACGAGTGAACAAATCCATCGATATCCTGTGGATTTTAAACAGGAACAGAGTAACCAGTATTCCTTTTAACAAAGCTATATTATTTTTACAAGCTTTTGGTTTCGTTGCTTTTAAAAGCTGTCGTGAGCTTTCACTTATCGAAAGCGAAAAGCGACGGGTGCTGCTATATATATACTCGTACCATACGTTTATTTGGTTAGCTTATTTTATATTGATATTAAAATGCATGGTATTATCATTATATGTTAATATACTAAACACAATGTGATTAATGATACAGCTATTCTACAGAACCGATTTGATGGTTTATGCAATGTTTAATATTTTAAAACAGGTAAATATATGTTTACAAACAGGTATTTGTGTATATGACCTAAGATATATATAAGAGAAAGCAAATGCTTAAAGTCAAACAAACACATGTATGCTGAAAGTTTAGTGATTAAGTTCAAAACCAAATTCTAGTTGTATATCAAGCTTCTTGGTCTAATGCTAATAAAAGTTGCTTTTGTATAAGGTCAGACGACTAAAAGGCTCGATTTAACATAAGTTCCAGGTAGTTTTAGAACAATAAAATCTCATTAACGAGAAGACTTACATTATGTTATATTCATAGGTATACCATACAATATGCCATGCCATGATCTTATAATAAAAGAATGCATTTTCGTTTTCATTCACATAGAATCATATATACCTAATATAAGTATACCACCTTGATCAAAAAGTTAATATTCGGTTTTCGGCATGTCCATCAGTGCTTCCTGCGTTTTTTCCATTACTTCCCCTCGGCTGCTGAAACGCGTTCCCCGTAGTGGTTTTTTTTAACTCGATTGAACAGGAAGAAGTCACAGGGAGCCAAATCAGGTGAATTCGGTGCCTGTTGGATGGTACTTGTTGCATTTTTCGTCAAAAAATTACGAATATGGCACTGTGCGACGGTGCGTTATCATGGTGCAAAATCCACGAGCTTTCTGCCAACAATTCTGGTCTCTTTCGGCGAATTGCTTTACGCAAACGTCTCATAACGCCCAAATAATACTCTTTGTATACCGTCTGGCCTTCTGGCAAAAATTCATGGTGCACTACACCGTTGTAATCCATGAAAACCGTGAGCATTGCCTTTTTTGCTCTCGGCTCATTTGGTAAACGACCGTTTTCTTTAGAGAATCGTTGCCGAAACACTTTCCCTACATTTCCAACGTTTACGCACGATTAAATCCGTTTTTTACGCAAAATTTAATACTCGTACAAGTTCTTTGTTGCAAATTTAAATTCATTTCTAAAACTGTAAAAATTCCCCAACACACACAGAGATAGATGTTCTCTTGGCTACGTAACTTTTGCAAATGTCAAGCTATGACGCTAAGATTTAGAATGAATATCAACAACAGTTGTACCAACTTAACAAAAAAAAAAAACAGAACTCAAATCGGTACAATGGGAGCGCCACACGGTGGTATACGAGAAAAAACTATTTGTTTGGCGTGGGAGTTTTTTAATTTCAGTTTTTTGTTCGATTATAAATTGCTACTGGGTATTTTAAATAACATAAATGCCCTACAAATAATGTATTAAATTATTATTTATTATAACATTGTGTAAAGTCTTACACCATTTGGTACCGTAAATAAAAATCTCATATATAAAATAAAAGTGTAACAATAAATGTACAACAAATGTACAATAAAGCAGAAAGTTGGCAATTTCATGGTAATAAGCTTCTGAAATTCCTGTCGACAAATTCGCATATCTTGGTATCCCTCTGAAAGCTTTCAAGAGCGAAGTGCTTATATATTGCGTTGCAACCAGAGTGTTAGGCGAATATTCCTATCTTCCTAGTACTGCAGCTTTTGTTGAACAGGGTAATGTCAGAAAACTAAATATCAGTCGCCTTTGATAACAAAGATTAAAAAAAATTTTAAGACACAAGAAAATTTATTCATCAAGCATTTTAAGACGAAATAAGTTTTCCTAGTGTAGTTATGTTGAAAAAACAATAAGTAAATTGTTGTTTTACTCCGTAAGGCAAAGATTACATGTAAGGTTTACGTGAGATCTCCCATATAGGGCCAGTATGCCATCATAAGATATTAAAAGTCACCTGGGCTCTACACAGGTGAGTTAAACTTGTATGGTATCAATGTGTTAGTTTTACTTAACGTATAACTTAAAAATCATTGTGCGTTTAGTAAACTGTCGTTACAGTTTTTCTGTAAATGTTGTCATAAGCAACGGTAGAAATCATAACGTAATAATTAAATGTCATATCACTTAAAAATAAGTAGGTTACATTGAAAAAAACTTGCAGTTAAAAGCTTTTTTTTAAAATACTGAAATGCATGAAAATAGAGGAAAATAAGTAGAACTATGTGAACAAATCCATTTTTATGACCCCCTCCGAATTTGCAATATACTTATTTATTGAAAGAGAAAACACAAAATGCACAATGGAATCCAGCGTGTAATTAATATTTCAAAATTGCATTTCTATGTTAACTTTAAATCATCTGTGTACTCGTAATATACCTATTATTTGTAAAAAAAAAAGACTGAAAATGTGCAAAAAAATCCATCCTGCTATAAGAAATTCAAAATTTGTTCCCTAAGTGAATTATAGTCTTCAGCTTAGAGAATCAGAAAACGTCATCCTAGGCTAGATCCGTCAAGTATAGTAGGTAATTTATCGCATAGACTGATTTGATAAGATAAAGTCTGGGTTGCCAATAACGACTAGTGCATAAGATCGTGAAATAAGAATTAGTCGCCCGTGCGGTTCGATTCTAGACGAATGTAGCGTATCCATTTTTGAAGTCATTTGGGTACATAAATCTTTATAAAATATTGCGTTGACTGTCTGGCCGGAAGGTACGACTTAATTGTGAAGAATACTGTGGAGATCGAAAAACAATCGGCAATGGAGACTTCTTTTGGCTTAGAGGCACCCCTCACTTCAATAGTTATCCAACGACTATTTTAAAGCCATGAATATTATTTTAACCCCTTGCTTAACTCAAACTCTCTTCACCATTTCCAGTGTTCAACTTTTAAAATGGGTCAGGTCTTTGTTTGTTTGACTACTTGTTTGGCATTTTTTGTAAAGAATAAGCTAGCGACCCATGTGGCAAGCTAGAGTTTCTTCCTTATAAACTAACTAACTTAGTTTTCAAGAAATTATGAAGAATATTAAAAATATATATATGTTACTTATTCATCAAACAAATTGCTTTTGATTAAATGCAAGTCTCTTCAACACCGACTCTATTTAAACTTCTTCTAATTACATCTTGCCACCATTTAAAAAAAAAGTTATATGTATTTCTTCCTGCCAGAAACAATGAATTATATACCTTGTTTATTTATTTACTGATGCAAGACTCATGACTCAGCAGTCAGTCAGGCTCTAGGTATTTATAATTTAAATATAGGTACCTATTAAAATTCGAATACATTTTTATTGAACCTTAGGCAAATAAGACATAACTCAAAGTTTTGCGTTTATTAAGGAGTTATTTAGGGAGTTATGAAAATTTGTTAAGCTATGATTCGGTTTGAAATTCACATACATATATTTGTATACATATTCTTATGAACAAATATTTAGGAATGTTTCAGTGGAGCATTATTTATGTATTTAATGAAGATAAAAAGTTGCAGAAGTGTTTTTCTTATTTTGTATTGCATCTAATTTTTTTTTACAAACCGGCAAATCAGGAAATTTACTTGAATAGACACACTGAATTAAAAAGTTAAATATTTCCCTATTCAAGACATGCATGACATGGCAGCCTCTTTCAACCATAATTATTCAGCGCAAATACGGCTGCTTTCTGAGTATATATTCAAGAGCGTAAAGGTATGTTATACAGAATAATAAGGTGAGTCCGAATGTATGTGAATAAATAAGGGCGTTTTAAAAATAAAATCATTGCTAGACAATAAGATTTTTATTTAAGTAGTTATCTATGGATCCGCGGAAATAATAAGGTTCAACCCAAAAGTTATAGAAAAATATTATTACGCAATATTACACACATGGCAAGCTCCACCCACTTTGAATAACAAATTGAGTTTTAAAACTACCGCAGGAAAAAGGTTACTTTACTCAGCAATGACTGCTATTATACAATACAAATAAAAAATGTCACGCCAATTGAAACTTGGAGAAAAGGTGCACCTTTTTATGTATGTAGGTACTTCCCCATATCCGATGATTTCGCCAATTGCTACTACTTCCGACTGATTTGCGCTCGTCCGGATACAATCAGAAAATCTAGTTTAAAATGCTTGATTATTCGTCACCATAATATAGTTGTTTTTTAATTGTTTCATAGCAAAAAAGACGTTTTTTGATGATAAATGATAACGAAATTGGATATGAAATGTACATCTGCATGCATGCAGGTACATATACATTTATGAACATATTATTTTAAAACATAGTTTAAAAGAAAAATCGAGACATTTGTCATATAAATCATTTATTTATTCAAGATAGAAGGCTCTTTCTGCCGTTGCGGCAACTCATTTTTTTTTGAAGTATGCTGGTTTTATACTCGTACGCCATTCAAATAGCAGTTGAACTTAAGAAAAAATTTAATTTAACGTTCAAATAACAAGAGAACGTTGTTCAACAACCGGAAGAATGGGTATATTTGATTATTCGATGTCTTCTAGAGAAGGTATGATTGCACATTTAAGTATGCATTAACTCCAAGCTTTGGATTTCTACTAAAGATTTCTTGTTAATTATAATACTTACGAGTACTCGTATGTTATGTATTACCTTGATTCACACTTTTGAATAGAGGAATTCTAAGCTTTTTAATTATGCGCAGAAATATAAGTTTTATTCATTAATACAAGTATACATTTATATAAATATATGTTTTTGTACTCGTATATACAAGTCAATATAGGTGCATACATAATATATATATACAATGGTGGTCATTCTGTAACCTGAGGTGAGTGTTGAATGACACATCAAATTTAAAATTACAATTCATATATGGGGTGATAATCTTTAAATTATAGATTACAAGAATAATAATAAGAAAATAAATAAAAATAAACTAGATTCGCAAGCGCATAGAGAAAAGAAAAGAAAAAAAATTACAAGAGCTTTACAATTCCTTAATTATATACATTACAGTTTTTGATATTCATTTAAATCAAACTATAACAAGGATTCGACAAATTGAATAACCACTCTTTAATTGTGAAATTTGAAAAATGATTCGTTACTCTTATATGTAAGGGCAATTTATTAAATATATTAAAAGCTGTATATTAAGCTGTATATTAAGCTGTATACAGGAGCTGCGAAAGGTATATTTAAAAAGCTCATATTGTTTATACATAGGTTGTACAATTGATAATTTCTACTGGGTATATTCCCGCTTTGTTTGAAGAACTCTCTTAATACTTAAAAACATATAGATGTCTCGTTGGTAATATTCGCAATTCTTTAAATATAGGCCAACTTTTCGCTTAACGATTTTTATTTGAGATAATTCGTACTTAGTGTTTCGTTGCAGTTAAAAAGGATCCAAAAGTATTAGCATACGAACCTCTCCTGCTTGTTATGCTGTATTGCAACCTTGAGTTAGCAAGACCATAATAAATCATCGCCAGTATTTTTTAAGAACAAAAAGGCTTTAACAAATACAATATACGTACGAGTATGACTAACAATAAATAGGCACTAATCATTTGAATATGATCTTTCCAATTCGGATTGAAATAAATTATTGTTCCTAGATACTTGAACTGATTCAATTTTAAAGCAGTTTTCAGTGCAATGCAAATTATCCATAAAATTCTTTCTACCACATGTAACAAAAGGTTGTGGAAAATGTTTGCAATAGTATGCGTGAAACCATAGATTAATGTCGTATATATAATATTTTCAGACACTTTAAAACACATCAGTTTAGTTTTTTCGCTTACGACTAATTTATGATAAGTAAACCGCGATCTTAATATTTCAAGATCTTCATTAGTCATTACAATGCTTTCAAAAATTGCTTGTGCTTCATATGTTAAAGCTATGTCGTCCGCAAAAGCAGTTGAAGTACCATTTAGTTTTAGTTTAAAAACGGAATTTATGTAAACTAAAAAAAATAAGGGGCCAAGTACAGATCCCTATGGTAAATAGAACCTTCGGTTCTCAGCCAATTTGAAATTTTACCACGAAAACCAGCCTTATAAAGTTTAGTTAGGAGAACGTCATGGTTCACCAGATGGAAAGCTTTTGTTATTTCAATAAACAGACCCATAGTTGATTTGTTGTTATTTAAAGGGTTACCATATCAGACAATATTTTTTAATAAACCACTAAATACACTAACACTTGTGCAAGAAGGTTTATTTTTGAAAGGCGTGATAGCATTATGAACTTCTCTTGGCGTTATAGCATCAAGAACAAAACTGTTGAGTTGAATATAGTCAGATAGTACTTCTGTAGTAAAGCTGCAACTACAATCTGTTATGGTTTCGACAGTTGGTTTCAATTTTCAGAAATTTCTGTAAAATATTCATTAAATTAGTTTTAAATCTTGCCGGACTCTGTTACTCCCTCTAATTCAATAGTATCAATTTTTACGCAATATACTGTCAATATACTAATATACTGTCAACCACTTTCCACACTTGTCGTACATTGCCTCGAGCATTAGCGAACTTTTCACTGTAGAAATTGTTGCGTGTGTTTTCGATTTCTTTGTTCACTGTTTTGCAAAAAATATCAAATTGTTTTTGAAGTTGTTTGTTGTTTGAATGTTTTTTTTAAATTTTAAACACAGTTTATTATTTGTTCTAATCTTGATAAGAAGATTGTTAATTATCCATGGTTTTAGATGTTTGTTGACATTCGATGGTTTGTTTAAGAAGGTACTTGAAATAATATGCTTTTATAAAGTGTCCATGAAACAACCGAATGCATCGGAATCGGTTACTTTCAGAATTAACCGGCTCCCAACATTCGAAGGTTAAAAACTCTTTTAAAATCGTGAAATCAGCATAAGATTTGACTTTACGAGTATCATATTTAAAGTTTGCAGAACAGTTGCGAACTGAAAAACAATTAAGTGTAATGGTGCAATGGTCTGTTATCATCAAATCATAAACTTTACTATTGTACGTGGTTTCATTGTTTATATTAGATCTTAAAGAAATATGGTAAATACAACTCATGGACGAATCGGTTATACGGGTTGGTTCGCTTACCAAACATTGAAGACCATTCGAAGCCATAGTAAACAAGTAGTTTTCTGTATCGGTAACAAATACATCTAAGATATCAATGTTGATATCTCCAATTATAATCAAATTTTTAGCTAAAGTTGCGTTTAATATATTGCTTAATTCATCCATGAAGACTCTTTTATTAAATCCGTGAAGTCGATAAATGATATGTAAATGACATTTTTGACATATCAGCGCTGCATATTTTTAGGCAAGCGCAATATCACATATACCCATCCCTCACGTAAACAGTTACCATAAGGATTATTATATCCCTGCATCTTATAATATTCTAATTCATTATCATATTCCAAATTTCACTCAAGACGATTACAACAGGTAGCTCCAACAACGAATCCAGATGAGTTAAGAAGATTGAAAAGTTTTTTTTCTCATGCTACGTATGTTTTGATGTAGGCAAAGACAACATTCTTTAGAGCCAGAAAGCGGGAAAGAGCTAACAACATTTTAAGAAAATCAGCAGCACAATTTATTTTTACAAAGTTATCTCCCTCTTTTCTCCGCATGCACACTGTTCCATTTCTCGTCCATACATATTTGTACCCTTTCGATGTCTTTATTGTTGTTACAGTTTTAAGTAGTTTTCTAGTTTCATTCGTTAAGCTCTCGTTCACATACATCGTTTGTTAGTTTTTCTCTTTTTCTCTTTTGCAACACTAGTCTTACTGCAAGATATTTTTTTATGATAGTTGCGCCTTTTGTTGTTGATTTGGCTTACTTAAATTTTCTGAAGTGACATTGGTCGATGTCTGCTTCAGTTACGTTTAAGCTCAAACCTTCACGAAACACTTTGACAGCTACATCTGTACAAGATATGTCGTTTTCGATGGTAGGAATGTTGACTATGTCTATGCTGTTCGTAAGCAATTTCTGCTCCAGATTATTAACCTTTACCTCAAGAGAATTGATTCTTCTCTCGCACTTAACATATCATTTCTGGCTGTCAGTGCATTTATTTGTCGCACTGGGTTTCCTTCAATTGGGACGACTGTTACGTAAATCATCTCTAATGTTATAAGTGCACCATTAAGTTGTTTTGTGATTGATGCAATTAGATTTGATGTTGCTTCTGTTGATTCTAAATAAGAGGTGGTCGGTTGAGTCGAAGCAGCAGATGTAGACGGTGGCTGAAGTGGTGGTGGGGCTGATGTTGGTGGCGGTGAAATAGTTGATGGCGATGACGGTGGGCCGTTGAATTGAATCGGTGTATCTGTCGGTATATATAGAGGATCTCTCCGTTGGCCAGTACATCCTAAGCACCTTAAATTTTTTTTGCTTTTTTTTAAATGGTGTTGTTCAATGGTGGTGATTTGTATGCAGTTTCCATGAAAAAACATACCACAGTCACCAAAGGTCTGATCTTTCAACTTTTAAGTTACAGGTTTTGCACGACATTTTATAAAACAAAGTTAATTCTCTCCGGAAAAGTGTTCCCCACAAAGACACAAAGTGAACTTCGGATCCAAGTTGCAATCCGAGTCCGAGGAGCCAGCATTTTAATGTTGCAACGGTCTTATTACAGAAGAGTTCTATTACTTCAAGCAATCTGGCAACGACCACGACAGCCCTAACCGCGAAACCGATTATCGATGATTCCCGTGGGAAAGGAAGACGTAAAATATCGTCGTACATAAATTTTCATAGCAAGACCCAAGACCGATCCTTTTGGTACACTGCCGGTTATTAAGTACCCCTTGATTCCTTCGTCGGAATCATAATAAAAGAACCTGTCGAGATGGTTTTAAATAAATACGCTGGTATAAGCATTCGACGGAGATAATGCAATGTTGCCAGTTTGCCGAATTGCCCGCGTTTTGCACATCTAGAAATACTACAGCGCAATATGTTTTGTGCGTCCTCTCAAGCCTTATTATTCAATTCCAGTTTGGGCTCTACTTCGCGTTGATGGCATTCATTACCGCTATCCAAGAAATGTGATGGGAGTGGCCGGAAAAAAAGAGGTCGAAAAATTGCGACATCTGGTACGGCTATTGTTACCGACGGGAAAAGAAGCGCCTGTTTAAAGGAGGATTTGTTGTCGGAGGCAGACTTAGGCAAAATGACTAGAGTTTCCGGCTTGTGAACGAGCCCCACGCAGCAATCCTCATTAATGCTAAATTTGCTAATTTTCTCCCACAGAGAAGAAAGATAACGACATCAAAGGCACCATCTTTGACCTCTTGAATAAGACCTTCGAGCAACGCACTAGCTATGATATTAAAAGTGTCTTCGGCGATTTTAATGCAAAGCTAGGAAAAGAGGACATCTTTGGTAGTACTGTCGGAAGATATAGCCACAACGACACCACCTTCGATAACGGATTCAGACTAATCGATTTCGCGGGGTGATGACACATTGTCGTAGCTAGCACGCGGTTTCCCCATTTCGATACTAAGGGTGATTAGAGAACTCCTGATCAATTAACCGTCAACCAGATTGATCACACTGCAATCGGCGCAGGACACTTCTCCACTATTATGGATGTCCAAAAGTTCCGAGGAGCCAACATCGACTCGGCTCTCCCGAACAATGCTAACAAACTTATATTCTAAAGAATTTCGACGTCAGGCCGCAAGAGATCGCCAAATTCTTTTCCGATCAAGTCTCTCTTAATCTCTTTTTTGCCGTCAGCATCAGACCAGTGGCAACACTACCAAAAGCCATCAGAGATGCCGCTACTGATGTGCTAGGTTTCAATAGTCTAATACAATGAAACCACTGGTTAAATGATGAATGCCGGCAAGTATATGCAGCTAAGCAAGACCCACGAATAAGGGAGACCCTATGAACTGCGCCAACTACAGAGGATTCAGTCTTCTTAACATCGCATACAAGATCTTATCTGCCGTTTTGTGTGAACGCCTAATGCCACTCTTCAATAACCTCATAGGTCCATATCAGTGTGTCTTCGGGCCAAGAAAGTCCACCATCGACCAAATATTCACACAATAGCAGATCTTGGAGAAAACTCATGAACTTCAGATCAATACAGACCACCTATTTGTCGATTTCAAGGCCGCATTTGACAAAATTTATACAGACAAACTACATATATAGAGCGATGTCTAGTTTTGGCATCCATGCCAAACTCATCCGTCTATGCAAGGCAATGAATATTTTGTTATGTGGCATTGTTGGTCATAACACGCTGGGGCCTTCTCACATAGACGTGATGCGGAAATCGTCACCTTCAATATTGTGATTTTTGGTTTTCTACTTTATCCGTGGTGCAGGTACTGGTATGGCTGGGCTTAAAGTACAGCTTCTTCACCATTTTAATAGGACAGCGACAAGGAGTGCGATAAACATCCTGTGGATCCAAATATAGGAAACAGATATGTTCTGTGCGTTTTTATACGAGTATCACTCAATATGCGCTCCTGTCTTGTAAGTTTGTAGTATGTCGCTTGTAGTGTAGTGTTGTTAACTTAACCGAAAAGTTGTACGATGCAAGAAATGATGAGTTTATCGTGCTAGATATTATCTGCTTCCCTAAAACTATTATCATTTGATCTCTAATGATGCAATTTGATGATAAATGCAATATACTACTTCCGTCTAGTAGTTTTGGTATTGGAATAAAGTTGCAAAAAAATATTAACAGTTGCCGCCGTGGAAGGTGGTCGTGTATCTGAATCAATTCCTTCTTAAACAGTTGTACAGTCAATATAAGTGGATGCATTGCTCCACTGTGTGTTGATAACACAAAAAATGTTCCGAGTGTTTTGTTAATTCATCATCATCAGTATTGTATTTAAAACGGTGGGCGACAGCTCTTCATAAGCATCGTACTTGTCCATCTTCTCACAGTTGGTTAAGTTGTCTTTTAGTGAACGAATGTTCTTCCTTAAATACGTTTATTGTTGAATCATCGACTGTAGTTTGATTTTAAATTAACAGAGTCATATGGTCCTCAATTTCTTTCACGCGATCTATTGTTCGTTCATATCGTTGTGCAAATCTTTGGTCTAATATCCCAAATAGTTAATTTGCAACGGCATCAAATGGCATCAAATGGAGGCCGTTTTGGTGTATGGATCGGGTCATCGTTTGCGTGTAATAGAATGTTGTTGTTTAGATCAATCTGCTGATGTTGCCCATCAAATTGATTCAGAGTTTCTTCGCATAAAATGGTTTTCACCTTTGTTACGTTCGTGGAAAAACAGATTTCCTTATTGTGCCTGATACATGGCTTACACGTGATTGCTGATTCTCTTCTTGCTATTTTGTCGAAAAGGCTTCTTGGAACGTCTGCTCCGTTTGAAGTTTCCTTCATTGATGTTTCCATACATGCAACATTGATTTGATATTGTATATCAAGTTTTCTAGAAGCTTGTTTCAGCTCATGTTGTATCTCATGATTTTCAATAGGAATGCATCAACAGATACTCGGCCGACGACGAATATGCAGACTTCGAATTTTACATTCAAGTACGTGGAAGAAAGTTTAGCAAGGTTTAGTGGCGAGTCCAGGATGTCGTAAGCTGGTTGCACTAATTTGAGGACACATGTGCCCTTGTTGGGTGGAATTCGCTGCAAAAATATGTTTTTGGGAGGCGGCTAATGACCGGCGCCGCCAGAATGTGTATCCAGAGTGAAGCAGGTATCAAAGACTGGGCCTCGATGAAAGCGAAACTAGTGAAGGAATTTCAAGTTCCTGTTAATGCCGCCGAAATACATCGAAAGCTGCACAATTCCCGAAAGCAAGCTCATGAAACAACGAGGGAATTCTTGTATCGATTGCTCGAAGTCGCGAAACTCATAGCAATCGATGAGGAGTCATTAGTTGAGTACTTCGTCGATGGACTGGGGCAAGAAAAGGCCAATAAGTTGTTCCTGTATGAGGCGCGCACCATTGATGAGGTCAAGGCGTAGCTGAGGACATACGAGCGGGTCAGAGAAGCTTCGACTTCTGTGTCTAACTCCAGTTCGGGTTCGCGGGCTGGTCCATCCTCTAGCAAGGCCTGTTTTAAATGTGAGGATGCCATTTACTTAGCCAAAGCATGTCAAAAGGGGGTTAAATGTTTCAGGTGTAGTCAGTTTGGGCACCGATCATTTGAGTGTAACGAATCCAGCAAAGAGGTGAGGGTGGTAAATGCCAAATTCGGTATGAAGGCGCCATACATGTTAAAGGATGTAATGGTGGATGGTGTGCAGGCCACCGCACTAGTAGAGACAGGCTGCGATGTTTGTATTGTCAGGCACGACTTCCTCTTTAAGTTGAAAAGGTACAATAAATGTCGCCTTAGATCGCTTTGTCAGCTTTGGGTTATCACAGTATTCTGGCGCAGGGATTCATCGAAGCTGATGTGACAGATCATAAAGGACCATTTCCCAATGCCGCTTATCGACGATGTGCTGGACCACTTACTTACTTACGAGATAAGGTTTTCACCACGCTGGACTTGATCAATGGATTATTTCACGTTCCAGTGGAGCCGGCATCGAGAAAATACGCTTCTTTCGTGACGCATAATGGCCAATTCGAGTTCCCCAAAGTTCCCTTTGGCATCTGCAACTCCCCTGCTGTTTTTACCCGGTTCATCCACTATGTATTTAGGAAGCTAGTCAGCGACGGAATTGTGGTGACCTACATGGATGATCTGGTTGTGTTAGCCGATAATGATGAAGAGGCGGTCGACCGACTTAAAATGGTACTAGACGTGCCACCGCGAATGGACTTCACCTAAAATGGAGTAAGTGTCAATTCCTGAAGAGGAAAATCGACTTCTTAGGTTATGTTATCGAAGATGGGTCACTGAAGCCATCCTTGGAAAAAACAAGGGCCGTTCAAGAGTTTCCGACGCCAACCGATAAGAAGTCACTTTGAAGATTTTTAGGACTTACTTCGTACTTTAGGAAGTTCATTCCCAACTTCGCCACGGTCGCCAAACCGTTGAATGATCTTCTGAGGAAGGAAGCTAGTTTCAAGATGGATACGGATCAACAGGTATCGTTCGAGTTGTTGAAGAATGCTCTAGTTAAGGCGCCTGTACTCAAGCTGTTCGATACCAAAGCTGTCACTGAGGTTCACACTAATGGAAGCAAGCATGGATACGGAGCTGTACTTCTTCAAAAGGACAGCGAAGATCAGATGTTACATCCAATTCAGTATATGAGTCGAAAAACAACGCCCCAGTTCTTATGAACTGAAGGTCCTTGCGATTATGGGAGCTCTGAAGAAGTGGCGAATCTATCTGGTAGGGAGGCCAATTACTATTGTAACAGACTGCAACGCGTTTACGAAGACCATCGGAAAGAAGGATTTATCCGATCGGGTAGCGAGATGGGCAATCATGCTAAACGACTTCAACTACAAGGTGGTTCACCGGTCCGGAACGCAGATGAGGCATGCCGACGCGCTGAGTCGTGTGGCCATGTTGGTTGTGGACACCTTGAGTCACCGCCTTAGAGAAGCGCAGTCTCAGGATCCCCTGCGGAGCGCAGTAAAAAAGGTATTGGAGCACACGACATACAGCGACTATTTCTTAAAGAATGGTGTCTTGTACAAGAACTCTGCTAAAGAGTTGGTTGCTATACCAGCCGCCATGGTACACCGACAGGGACACTTCGGAGCGAAGAAAACGGAGGACCTCATTTCCGAAAGTTATTTTATTCAGGATGTAGTGAGGACAGCTAAGGCGATCGTTAGGAACTGCATAGAATGCATACTAGCAGACAAGAAGGCTGGCAGGCAAGAAGGGTTCCTAACGCCGATCGAGAAAGAAGATCGCCCGTTCCAGACATAACACGTCGATCACGTAGGACTAATGCAAGAAACGAAAAAGTAGTACAACCACATACTGGTAGTCATAGATGCTTTTGCAAAATTCGTTTGGCTTTACCCCACTAAAGGTACGACCAGCGAGGAGGTTATCGACCGCCTAAGAAAACAAACGGAGACGTTCGGGAACCCAAAGCCAATTATTTCCGATCGAGTCATGGCATTTACGTCCAACGCATTCCAAGAGTATTGTGAGAGCGAAGAAATTATCCATCTGGTGATAACAACGGGGGTACCTCGTGGAAATGGTTAGGTTGAACAGATCAACAGGCTGCTGATACCAATGCTTACCAAGATGTCGCTGGAGAACCCCCAGAGCTGGTACAAAAACGTAGGACGTGTCCAGCAATATTAATTCCACCCCTCCTCGAAGTACAAAATACTCACCCTTTCGAATACTTACGGGACTAGAGATGAAAGCAAGAAAGGATCACCAAGGGCCGACCGAGGAGCTGGACACCGAACGTGAAGAATCCCGACGAGAGGCAAGGGACAACATCATGGAATTGCAGCGGGAAAACATTGCCGAGTATAATCGGAGGAGGAAGGCGGCGTGGACTTATAAAATCGAAGAATTAGTGGCTGTGAGGAGGACTCAATTTTGCCCTGGCCTCAAACTCAAGCCGAAGTTCCTTGGCCCGTATAAGGTGGCGCAGAAACATAAACATGACCGCTATGAGGTTGAAAAGTTGGGAAACCACGACGGGCCGAAAAAGACGAAAGCAGCAGCAGATGGCATGAAACCGTGGAGCCAGACATCCGGGGCGGATGTCGAGCCAGGACGGCCGAATATGGGATCGGAGAGATTGTTGCGCTCTCAGTCCAACCCACCATAATTCCATGTCTCTCATTTTCTATCTCTCCGGTGTTCGCAATTTTCACCACAGTGGTAGAAATCGTAAGTCAGTCGATGACAAACCAGCACACAGCTTGGTATCGTTTTTTGTGAATTTTCATTGTGATGAGTTAAGATTTTTACTTTTATTTCCTATTGTCATAAGTTTGCTTTTAATCAATTAATCAATTAATAAACTGAATTACCCACATGTATATACCAAGGTCTGATCTTCCAATGCACTATGGGCTGTGGCATTATTAGAGGGAATAATACTATTGATTTCGTCAGAAATTATGGAGGTACTAAGACTTCATCGTTTTTACATCCATTTGAACCAATTTCATTATCGAATGTGTTTGTTAAATTAATTTTATTGTCCATCTGTTTTGTTTTTCCTTATAAATACACAACATTAAAATCATACTCATTGAGAGCAATTTTCATCTTTGCAACTTTATGTTAGGCTCTATGATTCCACTTAACCAAATCAGAGATTTATGATCGGTTCGAAGTGTAAATTTCCTCCCGTATATGTAAGTTCTGAAATACTTAACTGATCAGAAGTTCCTTCTCAATAGTAGCTCAACATGAGCGTAATGATTGATAAGTGTGAGCGAGGGATCGTTATTTTGACTAAGAACAGCTCCTAATGCATAGCTTCATGCGTCTGTAGTTAGAACAAAGTGTTTATCGAAATCAGGGCTTTTCAAAATTCTATCAGAGATAAGCAAAGTGATAAGGGTATTAAAAGCTTTTATGTAATCTGGATCAGATGTTTTGATTTTTTCCGATATTCTCAAATACTTGATCATAGGGTATGCAACTTTAGCGTAATAATAAATATAATAGTCGGTAATTGCTTAATACCTGTAACTGTATGTGGAAATTACATAGATGTTATACCTTTACCTTGATAACTGTCAGGTTTAATACCATCTTTGACTATAATATGCCCTAAAAATTTTGTAGATAGGTTAGCGAAAGTACATTTATTGCTTTGGATCCTTAAATTTGACTCTTTTAATTTTTGAAAAATTTTTCTAAATGAATCTAAATGTTCTTCAAAACTAGTCTAAAATGTAAGTATTTCGTTTAAGTATACAACATATATTTTGTTAATATATTCTCTTAAAACTTGATTCATAAACCTTAGAAAAGTCGCAGGTGCTTTTTCAAGTCAAATGACATTCGCACAATTTCAAAATGACAAGTTTTTGTAGAGAACGCAGTTTTTGGTCTGCAAAGGGGTCGACTTCAATTTGGTGAAATTCTTTCACCAGATCCAACGTTGTAAAATAATTGCACTTCCCTAATTTGTTAAATAGATCGTGTTTGTTGGTTCAGGAACAATTGTATACATTTGGTTGCCATTATATTCAGGAATTTTTCTAATTAATTCTAAAAATAACTTAAGCTTTTCAACTACATTTATTTCTTCCACTTGTTTCCGCACACCTCCGCTTCTTATTGTCTTTCTTTTTCATTTCTTTGATGATGCTTGACTTTCCTTCGTTAAGTTTTTTCTTCTACCCATCGATTTGTTCTTGTATCTTCTTGGATGACGAACACAAGTATAGCAAGTGAATAACTGTTTTCGCCGAATTTTTCATGTTGAAAAATTTAGTTGGCGGTTAGACTGGGTTTTACCACTTTGATGTTTTTTTTTGATTGTTTTGTGATACTAATTGCATGAATTTTGTATTGCTTTTTGTTTTTTGATTTTAACACACTGCTTACATTTTTTGCTCTTGTTTTAATATGTATTTTTCTTTTTACACGCTTTTATTTAAAGTAGAACTTGTGAGGTCGCTTGAGTAGAACGCCCTAGCATTTATCTTCTTTCTATTTTCTGACTTTTTCGTAATAAAGATAATTATTTGGCTTCGTTTAATTTTTTTTACAGCCAATTGCAATCGGGTGCCGTCGCTGGTATGTGGATTATAGTACTCTACCGGTGCTTTAAAAATAATGCAGAGTCCTACCCTATTCTACACACTTTGAAGAATTGGGTATCTAAGAAAAGTTCTACAAAATATCTGCCTCTCATAAGAAGTTTCAATTAGCTCCTGGGCACTTGTTTTCAATTTTGACACCGATTTTTGCATAACATTTTATCTGTTTTCATTAATGTCAAGAGGTGTTCTCCTTACCAATAAGGAAAAGTAAAATTTGAAATATCAGATCATTTAAATAATTGCAGAAATCATAAAGCCGCTATTTCCTCAATCACATGACAGAAGCTTGGAAAAAAGTAATTCAAACTAAACTGAAAACAAATGTACGATGAAAATTAAAAAGAACTAATTTTTAACAAAAATTAATATTCTCCGATAAAAAAGTATTAATCTTGATGGTCCAATGGTTATTCGAAGCATTTGCGAAATACACCACGGTATTTTTCAAAGCCTAATTTTGATGGCGGTTCATTATGATATAAGCAACTGTCGTCCTTGCGTTTTCATCATATCGAATAAATAGCGCAGAATACGAGGAACTATTGGAGACGAGGCTGTCGCCATATCTACGTTGTTATTGTAACGAACGCCCTATTTCATGTGAACGAGTTGACGAAGACAAGGTTTTCGAGTCACAATGTACGGGTACTCGATGCGCTAACCCGCTCTTCACATGCAACCCCACCCTATTTGACCTAGAATTTGACTTGAATTTGTAAAATCAAAGAAAAATAGGATTTTTTAATTGAATATTAATGGCGATTAAACAACAAATTATTGAAATCAACAAAATGGATTTATTTTTCTTAATTTGATAAAAAAAAAACATTTGCGGCTATAACAATGAAATGATCATTTCCAGGACGTGTGTAAATTATTTAGAAATAAGTCGGCTTAACTTTCACATGAACAGCAATTTTAATTTACCTATGCGAACAGTATCTACCGGGGTAGATGAAAAATAATCTCATATATTTTGTATGAGTTGCATCTTAGGATACGAGTTGCTTTTTTCTTTTTCTTTTTAATACTCTTCGTTCTCATTTAAAGCTTGGAAATTCGTTTACCATACTTTGAGGTGTTGAGTGTATCATCGTCTTACCAAGGTACCGTTGCCAAGGAGTCAAAAACACCAACAGAACATTACCAAGTGCCAACGTATTGCCTGGCTATTCTGCACCCCCAAGAAGTTTGGAAATATTATTTATTATAGGATGCAATGTTTTTTTATTCCAAATATTTTTTTGCATTAAACTAACACGTATTTCTTAAAGACAAATCTTTAACTACTAGGCTTGATAAGTTTGTTTCCAGTACGCTGCGAGATCTAGAGCAAGGAAAACAATCAAAATGATTGCGTAGGCAATGTCTTTCTATATTTATTTTTCCTTGATTTCTTTTAATTCAATGCATTTGTTTAATCTTAGCTGATCTTTTGGGAAAAATGCTGCAACATAGTCCATCTCCGTTCTTATTTCTTCACTCCTCGTTCTTTCTTTTTCTTCTCGTATTTTTTAAAGTCACGCGTACGCCCACAGCATTTTAAGGTAATTACACACTTTGGCGGTCATCTGGTTTTTTAGCGATAAAAAATCCAACACTGGATCGATTTTAATGATTTTTTTTTTAATTTTGTTCGTTTTGTTATGTAGATTACGAAAGAAATTATAATAGAAAATCGACTTGGTTAACGTAAAAAAACTATAGAGGTAACTTCAATGACTACTGTCACTGCAGTTATCTCAAAATTAATATATTTATTATCTACAGCATGTAGCTTATATACAGCTGTTATCTTATACTTATTTTCTTCTCTAAAACACGTTTACAAAAAAACTCGAGTTTCACATATATCTTACCTCAAGCTTAAGCTTCTCTACTTTATTAGACATTTTTGTATCTTAATGTGTATGCAATATAAATAAAAATATTTCTGATTTAAATATTTTATATTTAAATGTGGCAACATGGAAGCTTGACAAACATCAATAATTTGACCAACTTTCACGAATGAAAATGCTACCTAGTGAGAAATGAAACGCGAAAACTAGTTGGAGATCAGATTGCTCGAATCAATGTAATGACGAAATTGTCCACTTTTATTAGGTTCGCCCTATTGTATTGGAAGTTAATAGGATAGCATTTCATGTACTCCGACTATTGTGTTCTGTACGAGAGAAGAAAATCCCTTGGGCAAGCCCTCTCAAACACCTGAGTTTTTCCAATAAATTTGTTCTGAAGTTGAACCCCACGGGACATTTAAATACGACCATAGGCGAGATGTAGCATGTAGCAGATCACTTTTTTCCATCTTTTGTTCTGAACTGAGCAACATATTTTGTAAAATATAGATCTTTACCTAGCCAGGCTATGACTAGCTGACTGTCCCTCCAGTCATAGCAATATCGTTTTATTTTATGGAAGAAGCTTTGTAAGATAATATTATTGATCTGTACAAAGTCGACTGCGCTTGCTATGGCGAGGCGAAGTAAACTCTAAGGATCACATGAGTAGATGTTAAATAGGAACGGCGAATTAACCGCTGCTTCTTGGATACTGTTTTTGATGACAATGTTCAATCAAAAAAATTTATATCAGTGCCTTACTTATGCGAAATCTGTTCTGCTTTTGCTCCAATGAATATAAGATACCGTTCTGGACGCCGTATCTTATATATCATGTCCAGATTTGACAACTTATTAATTATCCAGAACTACTTGTATATATATTTTTATCCTCAATCTATGTACTTAGTCAGGACTCTATTGACAACCTTTTCGAATACCCGATTTTCCAGGTCACGATTCGGCCCAATGACATCATTCGACTTGTAAATTGTCTCGAAAAATACTATTATAGCCTTTACCTTATTTCGCAAGTCTTCGACCTGTTATCATCATCGATCATGGACCTATCGCTTCTGTTACGTCTAAAAAATTCGCCAAGAGACGGAAGGAGGTGTTTTCTCAGAGTAATTTGCACTAAGTATCTGATTCCTTTTTGCAAATTATTGTATCGTACTTAAGAGATAAATTTTTGTAATAGAAAATTTAATATTCACTAGGGATATTGGTATGCGTACAGCTCTTAAGTCATTTAAGTCTGTTATGTCAATGTCTTTCAACAAAATAATAAATCAGTTCGCAATAATGACACCTTAAAAAAACAAAGAACGCCACTTTAAATATGTGAACTCATATTCAAAAGAGATAGGAAAAACGGGTCCAACTACGATTGTAACAAGTAATATTCTGCAATCTTATGAGACAGAATTGGCTAGGCTGAAACTCCAACCTTATGATTTTAGTAGGAACTGTGTGTATGAAGTTGAAATGGACATTATTCCTGTTGTGCAGTTGTACCGATTTTCCCAGCAGAAGAAAGCTCTTCTCATGGGAGGTCTTTGCAATAAAGTCTTCACTGATTAGCCACATCAATAAATGAAAAGTGGGTCGACAGCTAATTACAATACATACGGAAAAGCTTTTTATTTCAGAAAATTTTTGTTTTCACTTTTCTTTAAAAATTAGAAACTTTCTGCAGTGGTTGAAACTGTTTGCTAATGTTTCTTCAAAATCATTTTACCGTCATTTCCTAAAAATAATATCAAAATACAAATACTTATGTTTTGCAGTCGAAATAGGTGATAGTCTAATATTGCAGAATCAGGCAAATATGGTGGCCGACTCAAAATTTTCGCTTATTTCCAACCCTGGCGTAATTTACATGTTACACTCACCCTATTTTTTAATCGCTTGAGGAAACCTAGACATTTCGCAGCGTTTTTGTTTACTTCGAATATGTGGTCATTCCAACAATAGTTGTCACTGACACACATACCGAGAATGGAACGTTTTTTTCGGTCTCAACGATACAAATGCAATGCATGGATAATGGCTTCATATTTTGAATTTCACTTAAGGGAAAACAGACAGCATTGTGTTTTGGTAGAATTAAATTCCACTCTCTTGCTTATGCCGTTAATATCGAAATGTATCGAGCTAATCATACGCCGCCGTTCTCGTTTTACAGCCGAAGATCAGGGCCGTGAGTTCGGGAATGGAAGCAAAAAGAAATCATTGACAAAAATTAAATAGTTGTGTCGGAGACAGACAACATGAAATTGATTTACGTATTGCAGCAGGGACTACCGTGTGGCGGAGTTTGGTAGGCTACACACTACGTACGTAAATGGCAAGACCGCGGTAAGAAAACAATAATGGCACTAGTTCGTAGCTAGGTTTTTTTTTTTTTGTCGGATTGATATAAGAGGTGTGAGCATGTATATACTTGTGTAGGTAGAATACCGACAATGCGAAGCGAGGCCGAGAAAGCGAGAAAATTTTTGTCATTGGCTTACCGAATCAAATTGTTGAAGGTGTTATGCCCTTACAATAATATGAAACAGTGCACCAACAAAATTTTCATTCAGTCACGCTGTTATTGATACAATGAATAGTAAATTTGCAGAAGGCTGCGTTAAATAAAGCAATTGAAGGTGCACTTGTGAAGAACCGATTGAACGCGTCAGATTTTTTTTAGAACTAGATATCTTTAAATCATTACAAAAAATACTTTTGATAACTATGGAGAAGTTCCCGATTTATTTTAAGTGTAGCTTTTCAATTTCCCATTCTTTTTTTTCTATTATTTCTTGCCTGGTGTTAACAAAATTACTTTATATATTATATATATAATATATATATATATATATAATAATATATATATAATTTGTATATATATTTTTTATATAATATATATATGTTTTTTTAAAGTTTCTTAGGGCAGGTGTTATTAGGACCTTTTTTGCATTTAATAAAGTGTTAATTATGATGAGAATGAAGTTGTTCAGAACTAATATAATAAACTTTTTTACAAAAAGATTGGTTTATTATATTTCAGAAACACATTGAAAAACTAGACCAGTTATACAATAATCAGATATATTTAAATCTGAGAAAGATCTGGTAAGAGTGAGTTTTGAACTTCGATCAAGTCTTCCAAGATATGATCAATACATGAACTTGATGATTGGGTTACCCTTTAGGGTGGATTTATACATGATTCTAGGACATTTGCAGATAAAACAGAAGTATTATTATTGGTAGAATGAGATTTGAATAAAATGTCTAGATTTATATCCCAATAATGAAAAGACTTTTACCTTTTCCACGACTTGAAATAAATCAATTTCTCAACAAAAAATACTTCTACTCTTTGAATATAGCCTATAAAAGCACATAAAAATAAATGTTTGTTACAAATGCTATGAGATCCTTTTATACAGCAGATATACGAGTAATAATTCTTCAAACTATCCTTTACAAAAACAGCCACACTTACAGCTGCGTAGGAATTTTTACACGTAGGGTGAAATTTATATTTCAGTTGATTATATACATATGTAGTTCTTTTTCTTTTTAAGTATCCACATTTCAGATAGAAGTATTAAATCAGGCTTATTGGTAAATATTTCTAAATAGGATATGAATTAATCAAAATTCTTCCAAATGCTGCGAGTATTTTGATGAATTGTACAAAATGTATACTTGAGATTGGCATATGGTATTTTCATTGTCTGGAACTAGATTAACACTGCATGCATTTGTTTACAATTAAGATCTAAAAATTAAGATTAGACTTACAAAAAACTATCTTAGGTTTCCTAAATCTTTGAAAGAGAGAAAATAAATGTTTTTTGTTTTTTCGTCTCCTATTTTTGTCATCAGAATAACGCATTTATTTATCCACAACAAAGATAATTTTTTTTCAACTTTGTTAAATAGGGCTCGATTAAAATTTGTTAGGCTCTTATGTTGATATCCAAAAACATTAGTATTTAACTTAGTCTACAACTGCTTGTTTATTATCATATGCTTTACTTCTATATTTTTGAATTAGATGCGAAGGACATCTGATGATTTTTCACATTTATTAAGATGGGATTTGGAAATTGGTTTTCTTACAATGTTCTTTACAAAACAATACTTGATGTTATCTGAATTGATATTCTCACCCAAACCTTTTCACAGAATATTGACAGCAGTATTCAAAGCAAAGCTTTTTATTAAAATCGTGAACTCCGATGCTGTCATTGTGCGTTAAAGAAGATCAATTTTTAGTAAAGGTGTTTGTTTTCTTTCTGCAGATTGCAAAATTTAAGTTGTGTACTTGAATTAATTCATCTTAAAGGAATTTTTTTTTGAAGATTGTTAAGGGTAATGGGAATCGGAAAAGAGTCAATACTCGTAGTATGCTTGCTTAAATTGCTAGATTGAGGAACAAATTAGCTCGAGCGAGAAAGGAGCACTTTCACGTCAGGTGTATTATCATAAGTATGCACTTGTTTCAGTTTATTATCGTAATAGTAACCCAAGAAAACTTTTACTATCACACCAAATACATCGATAACGTATTTTGTTATTCACATATTCCCCGTCTCTTTGTTGTTATTTAGCAAAGTTAAGGTGGTCAAAAACATTACAAATGGAGCCCTGAATTTTCTCTTTGAATTTTTCAACTTTTGACTTTTTGAAGGATAAAAAAAAAACAAAACATATTTTTTTTGTTAGCAAAGTTGAAACAAAGCGAGTAACTATGTTGAAGGAAATACTGATATACGAATATTAAATGAAAAATAGGAGTAAAAGAGTTTGCCAACTAGACTACACCACACTCACACACTGTGTCTGTCAAAAATATAACCTCATGAGACCTTTTTCGGACTACTCCGACATATTTAGAGCTCAGGCCGATAAGGATTTCCGAGACTATGCCTTGACGCACAATTGCCAAATCATCACGAAAAACTTGGTCAGTGAACAGATACGAATAGACATTTTTTTATTTCGCTCGGCTAAAGTGAGCAAAAAGTTAAGTGACAAATCGGTACATAAATCTTCAAACGTTCAAAAGAGCAAAGAATAGTTTTGTTTAAACCATTGAAAATAAAAGGCTCTTAATTCTACTAATTCTTAATTAATTCTCTCATACTACCAAACCAGCCAACATGTCTGCGCCTTAATTTCCGAACAAGAGCTGCGTCAATATAAGCACTTCCTTCTACACCCACCCAACTCTCCCTCGCGCAGAAAACACCGAAAAGTGACAGTTTATCCATCACTCTGAAGATTCTGGAAGAACAACTTTCCACACAGTATAACTCTTTCCGAAGGATTTTTTTGGACGAAATTTCTAAGCTATCATTCTACTGACCTCGGTGTACTTTTTGTTCATAAACTTAGATTTCATCTCCATGTGAACTACGACAATTTAAAAGCCAATTTTCTTTTAGGGTTCATTAAAAGGAACTCATCTGATTTTAAAGATTTTAATGCATTCAACACTGAACGCTCTAAAAAGGTACTAGGTTGCACCTTGCAACAATATATCAAGAAATTGTACGTTTTTACATAAAATTGTAATCAGTGAATCTCCGTCCTATTTACTTAAAAAGCCTGTCTTTAATCGTTCCGTAAAAAATCATTGAATCGTTTCTCGTCGCAAATAATTGAATTCCTCACGTTTATTTTTCATTCATGCTGTCAAAATATGTTACTCCTACCGCGAATCAAATTAACATCTAACCGTGCAAATTTTAAAAGTGCTGTCCTCTTTTACTTTTCTTCCTTAACAATCCAACCCTAGCCTCGGTCTTTCTCTTTTTTTCACAATCTCTACCTCATAAAAGAATAAGGTTATTTTTAAATATATAGGTATGTGTATCGTAATTTTTAAGTTATTAATGTTAAATCATCCATTTAATAATATTGTATCTAAGTACTAGAAAAGATTTTGATATTGTACACACCACATATTTATCAATTAAATAAATAAAAAGTCACGTTCTTGGAAAACAGATGGTGGCAAATAAACTCTTTGTGTATTAACGGCAGCCCTCACATCCCCAAACAGGTTACTTACTGGCTTCAGTCTAACTGACCCATCGCCTAGAGGTATCCAAAATGGTACTAGTTCTCTAGTTTGGGGATAATAATGCCGCTGGGCGATGGCGATGGCGCGATAGTTAGCTCATTGGACTATCACGCAGAGAGTCTGGGTTCGATTCCTGGCTGGGTCACCAACAATTTTTCAAATCGCCATCACCCTTTCGGCCGGCAATGGCAAACTCCCGATAGTAAAATTGCCTTCGAAAAAGCTTCTAAGGAGTGCCGTTCGGACTCGGCGATAAACCGTAGGCCCCGCTCAGATGTGACTAAAATGACAACATGAGCAACACAAATGAGTGTCAAGAAGCTAGGCCATGGCCCATACCGGGCTGCCAGCGCCACAGTGTTTTTTTTTTTTTTTTTTTTTTTAATGCCGCTGGGGTAATTTCCCGACAATGAAAAAATAGATGAAAGTTACGAAGCAAACACATATCTCGGATAGGGAAGGATCTACTGCTGACAACCCATACAAATTATTAAGGTAAGCACAAGGAATTTTTGAAATGTACTTGGAAAGATAGGTCTCTTAATAGGCCACGTGCAGACGAACAACTAGCGAAGGAGCTTGACTGCTTCAAAGCGGATATTATCGCTATCCAAGAAATGCGATGGGACGGGGCGGATACAAATGTGACATCTACTGCGGCGATTATTATCGACGGCGAAAGCAATGCTTGTTTGAATGCGTATTTTTGTGCGAGGCAAGCTTAGGCAACAAGTTTGAGTTTCCACCACGTGAATGAGCGTCATGTTGCAATCATTTTCAAGCTTAAATTTTCCAATATTAGCCTTTTATACGCGCGCACGCACGTAATGTATTATCTTTCCGTAGCAACAGATTTTTATGTTGCTTCAAACTTCAAACAACAAAAATTAAACTCGACCTTTCTTTTTTTTACCAGTGTTTTATTTTCTACTGCCAAGGTACAAGTGAAGGCAGAAACTTATTTTAGCTTACATTTAACATACGCTGTACAGAAAAATATAACAGCACACAAACAGAAAGCGAATAGAGAGCAAACGAGATAAACGACAATGAACAGCACATCAAGCCAAGCACGTATAGCCATCGTGTGGACTAGTGTTTGCAGGTTGCTACTGTACCACAGCTGGAGAACAACATGCATGCGGCTGATAGCATTCACTCACAGCACTGGTTGGAGTGTGTTGTGTTACCATGCTGTCTTGGGTGGCATCATGTGGATAGTGGATCGACTAGCGAAAACAACTTGTTTACCAATGCTGTGGTACTTTATTGGGATGCATGCTCCCGTTGCTGGTTTTGGCTTCGGGTAAACATGTTTGTCTCCAAGCGCATACATGTTTCCGCTATTGATAGGCAGTTGTTTTGATAGACACATGTAACTCACGGAGTAGAAAGATGACGACACGAAAAATAGCTTCTATTAGTTCTTGAACAAGACCTATGAACAATGCCCTAGCTATGACATTAAAATTTTAATAAACAATCCGTAAAATCTCATATTGATTTATTAATATTTATTAATCGTTATTAGATTTGTCTTTAATACACATATGCTTAGGTTGTTTCTCTCGGAATGCCGAAAGCTAAAGTCCTTTGGGCCAAAAAAGCGAAGACCATTTGATCGAATTTTATAAGTCGTTTTCCGTTAAGCACCTTAACATGTTATATTGATCATTTAAATCTGTACCACATTTTGGTTTGATTCTATCTATCACATAAATTATTGACACAAATCAAAATGCAATAAACTGCCTCCTTCTTCTACATGCTACCTAGATCACATGGTAATTTAATCCCGAGTTAACCCACCAAATTTGCTGGGTTATCACGGAGTTAGCTCAAAGTTAAATGTAACTGAAAAACTCGTTTTTGGAGACAACTTCAGCATGATTCTGAAATTTGGATCATCTAATAGGGAAAGACTGGCCCTTAGAGGTTAAGTCGTTAAAAGAAATCCTTGCTCCTAATTACTTGCTTATTTATTAGTCACCTTTAATAAATAAGGTAGTATGTTCAACAAAATCATAATTGACAGCTGTGCAAAAAATTGGGTTATACATATAAATGGAGTTCCGGGTACCTACCTTTAAAGAAAGATTCTTTAACATATTTTGAGAAAAAATTCTATAAGAGAAGTCGAAATGTATTAAAGCAGAATCAAATAATTTTCGAAAATGGACCTTGCCAATCGGGCACATACCGATGCCCACTGATGATACGGGAACAGCTTAAAATATTTCTTACAAATTGCAGGCAATATCCATAAGGCCAGGGAAAATTAATATTGAATCTAAATGATCAAAGATATATGCAAAATCCGTGAAAGGCATACAACATTAATAAAACCACATTGTGGGAGAGAAATATTTAGTAATATAAAATCACCTTGCTGTTTTTTGTAGTTGAAATTTGATTTAATTGATCAACAGTAGCTCAGGGTATTCTTAGATTCCTGTTTTGAGGTTGTGCAAAATCTTCACGTTGCCAATTGTATTTGTTTGTGGTATTTGATCGTTCTTATTTCTGATAAAACATATGACCCTCTAATTTGTTTGAACGCTGTGAATTTTTTATGAATTGAGTTATTTTTCGCTTACCTGCTTGGATTTCGATTGGTATTTGTTTTTGGTTACTTGTATGGTATCATCTTTAAACTCACACAAAATTATATCTGAAATAACTTAAAAAAATACCGGTAGAAATCTGGATTATTCCAGTTAACTTAATTTGAGTTATTGTAAGGGGTGTTTTTTTGGAGGCGGATATTTAAATTGGCAACACTTTTGTCTGTGACAGCTGATTTAACAGTTCTCAGTTGTTTTGGAATAAGTCTGGTTTGGCAATTTTTCGCGAATAAGCTTACAAAGGATCAGCGCTTGCAAACTGTTAACATTTATATAAATAAATGTTAAATAAATAAATTTTAAATGATTTAATTTCGTCAGGCATTACGTGCAACTATGGTTAACGCGTTTACAGAAATTGTAGCCACGCGATCATCGCTCGTGCCATACATTGAAATGGGCCTAAGGAAACATTACTATTGATCAATTTTGTGTTTTAATTTTTTTTCCAGTGATGAAGCGCACTTTTGGCAAAATAGCCATGTTAATAAACAGAATGGCTGCACTTGGAGCGATGATAATCCACAAGCTATTGTTGAAATACCACTACATCCAGAAAAAGTCACCCCTCTAGCGCGCTTTATACCTCAATTGGAAGGCGTTGATCTTGCAGACATGTGTGCAAGGCAAAACCTTGCTACATGAAAGATGTCGTACGATAAAATTAATTTACTGGAGGAAACATTCGACGAACGATTTATTTCACGAGATGGACTAGTTAACTGGTCACCACCCTCATGCGATTTGACAATATTTGATTATTTTCTCTGATGATATATAAAGTCACATACCTATGCCAATAAACCCGAAACAGTTGGACACTTAAGAGCTAAAATTCGACGCGTAATTGTTGAAATTGCCTGATTTACTGCGAAGAGAGTGTTTAAGTGGATATCCGGATTAAGCCCTATATGAGCTATACCAGAAATTATATATATCAATAATGTTATAAAATTATCTATCAAATTCATAGGTAATAATAAAAAAAAATGTTATTTTTATATAAAGTTTTCTGCCTCTAAAAAAACAAACTTTATTTTTTTAGAGCCAGTTAATAGATAAACTCTTACGTAATCTATCATTTACTGTTGTTTTATTTTAAAGCAAAATCAATGACTTCTTCGGCAAAATTGTATGGGAATATGCTAAACTAAGAATTTTTCGACCGTGCTTAAACAATGCCCGACTGTGAAAAGCATAAAGAGCACGTTGCTTCAAAACAAGACGAGGGAGAAATGCGAGAGGGAGCAAGCCTCGACCTAATTTACAAAGCCCTCTCTCAAACAGCAAAAGTGAGCCCATATAAAACCTTTGCAATATCAGTCCTGGACATTATCGAAAATAGATAAGGGAGCTCATGGCTGCTTTGAAATGGTTAGTGGAGGAAAAGATACAGCGACGAAATGTAAGGACTGTACAGCGACATCGACTTAGCCAGAAGCTTAGATTGGATGGACACCAACGGTCCGGTCTGAAAAGTCTTCGAATTTGCCACGGAGAGAGAGCGCAGTAGTGGAAGACCGCGACTCAGGTGGTGCACGCAAGTGGAAGGGGACCTGAGCCAACTAAGCATGTAAAATTGGAAGCAGCTAGCGAAGGACCAGGTAAACTCCGGACTGTAAATTAAAAAAAATAATTTAAAACATGGGTTGTATTTTTAAAAACTTGGGCAATTATGCTGCATGTTGTGCCAGATAGGGAGAATGGCACAAATTCATCGTTGCGTCGGCTTATTTGCGCTATGATTTCTTTTTTAACACCACGACATTTAAAGGTGCTGGATTTCACACTACCGTTTACTCTGATTCTCAACAATGTTGGCTATCAGCCAAGTTTTGATACGAATAACAGCAAGTTTTCGACTTGAAATTATCTTGCGAGGTTTCGACCTTGTTCAAACTAGAATAGAAAAACTAGAATCCTTACATATTAAAGCAAAAAGAATATGTTTAAGCAGCTTATTCGAAATACGAAAAACTTATAAAGATTTTTGCAAAAAAGGTAGAATTTATATCTAAAACCAGTAGGCAAGACACTGAGAAAATCTGATAGCACAGGACTACACGCTTGCCAAGAGCTTCAGACCTATAAGTCTGATTTTATCTATATTAAAGAGCTCAAAAAGTTTAGTCAAACTTCATGTGCTCATAACTGCTTTGCAAATGCATCTTCTAACTAAGATGCAATATACTTACTCTCACCTTGGTTAATAAATTTCCATTGACTGAACATGTCAAAAAAACTGTTTTGTTATCGATCTGACTAAAATTAAATACTATATACTCATATATATATACTAAGTGTAATTGATAATAATTTTCGTTATTATTCATTCATTTTGCTCATTCATAATTTGCGTTATTAATTATTTATTTCTGTTCAAAAATTATTTCTATTGGATTAAGATATTACAGATTGTTATGATTCATTAAATGTCTTCCGACCTCTACTTATATCCCTGATAGAAGCTGCTCTATTCGTGCTTTTTCTCCGAACTACCTTTATTTTCTAATTGTATTCAGAAATCATAGTTACTACGGATTTCAATGCAGAGTTTTTCAAGAATAACTCAAGAGATTTTCAATTTAAGCTTTCATATGATAACACTTTATTATTTTATGTGATAGTACTAGTTATGCAACAAGATTAGATAAAAAGTGTTTACTAAGTCTCCTTGACCTAGTTATTCTTTCTTATTAGCTCTCGCTTGACAATACATATATCGAACAACGATTATGTTTCCTTCACTCACTCTACACTCCCTCTCGTTGGACTTTAAATATTTCTGTTCTGTTGATGTTCTGATGAGACAGCTGCTGGTTTTTTGCTAATCCTGTTGCAACCAAAACTATTTTTAAGACACTACAGATTTATGACTATAACTTACAAAAACCTGTTCGTTCTCGAAATAAAAAGTTTCCTCGGCTTATGACTGAAGTTGGAAACAGTATTAAAAACTGCAACATACTGTAATTTGAATGGAAACAAAATCCATTTAGCTAGACCTTCAATCCCAATACGTCTTTCTTTTGAAAAGAAACCTAGTTACAATTACCAAAAGTGGTTGTGAATGCAAAACTTGGGATCACAAGCAATGCAAGCGCTTTAGATTTATCTGAAAATCCATATTCGTACTTGTTTGGATGTTTAGAAATACGAGTAGTTCGAGTGAATGAAAATAATATAATAAACTGAATCGCATATATACCTACATATATGTACATAATATCGGACTCTATTTGAGAAGATGGGATACCGTAGTATCCGTATTATAGTAGTACGAGTATATAAGATGTATTCGTTGCAATAATTTTGATTTGACCCACATGTTAGATAGTTCATAACACATCAACTTTTCGAAAATGCTGGGAAATCCCTTATTATACCCTTTACTACTCGTATACTATAATAGCTTCTTCGATTCCTGCTGCAGATTATAGGCCGTTCGGCACTTTACTGTGTTCACTAGTTCAGGTGTTTCGCACGTTTGCTTATTCACGTTATTCTTTAATGATTTGCTAACCGTATGTAAGCATTCTGCAACTAATTTTTACACAAAACTTCGGAAATATTAGCCCACGATGGCTGGATCTGAGAAATGTCATCCGAGAAAGTTTTTTTTCAACACTGTGTTAAACGGATGTAATATTTTCTTCAGGACGTAATCTTTTTATGCGTCTCAGCGCCACTGATATTGTGCGGTTTCACAAGGTCGATCGGGTGTAATACAGTGCAAGGGCTCTTTAAATCTGGCATACAGAACCATCATTTTGAATACAAATTTTAAGGGAATATATGAATGTTGTGCTAACCATGGAGATACTAGACGGAGACTGGTAATATGTTGCTTATAATCAGCTTGAAATCTTCTTTAAACGCTATATTAACGGTTGAGACTGTATTCTGTTGCATAGTATAATTACTAATAGAAGTCCAGTTTATTTATATAAACAACTAAGCTTTTTATGATTAACCAAAACAGTTAATCTTATTCCGTGAAAATACGCTGTTACTTGATTCTCTTGACTGCATGTGGCTTTCCTAGCACGCCATATGATGGGCTTCACTTTCAAAGCCATCAATGTGCGGTCAAGAAGTGGACTATTTATTAAAGGAAACAACACCAAGTGGAGAAAACTGGATTTGAGCAGATAAGATATAAACAAAAGATAATGTGTAACCTCTCGGCATTTTTTGATTGTCCTATCTAATAAATTATTTCCCTCGATTAGTGGCGGGATATTTTCTTTATATGAGATATTGCTGCTTTCAGTAGGTAGTATACTGCGACCATTCAAAATTGATTCGAAAAAAATTGCGAATAATTGACGAAATAATAAGACCAACTGGGTGTTAAATGTGGGCGCAAGTCTGTTCACGATGCAGATGTAATGAACTGCCAATGGCAGTTTGAAATCTTTGTAAGATAAGAAAATTAGATAACAAAAGAGAATGTAAATGTGTTGACCATTAGGAAAACCAAGGTCTGTGTCAAATGCTTTGCCATTGAATTAATACCCAAATCTATTCAAGAATTAGTTTAATTTGGGCGTATAAGAACACTATCGAAGGCCCTTGATTCTTAGCTTAGGACTTAAGTTGAAGGACTAAAATACGAAGGGTGTTTCAGTGGAAAATCGATGCCCTGCTTAGAAGAGTAATCTAAAAGTACTACGATTGAATAAATGGGCGCAGTTGAAGTTTACGAAGTCACAATGCATGACCAGCTAAGCGGAGTTCATGAAAAAGCATGGGAACAGGCATATTGCTCTTGTGTACTCGTACCTATATGATGCTAGAGTCTACTCCTGTACCTTTGAAGAATTGGCATTCAAACTTAAACTCGTATCTTAACGTTTAAAGATTGCCAACTTTAAACCAAGTCCAAATAGGCGGACATTTTAATAATTTGAGAAAAATAATTCATTCTTAGGTCTTCGCAAAGACTTATGAGTTTTTGATTTTAAACCGCTATATCCTAACTTGGCTCAGCTAGAATAAGTAAATTTGTGGTTGGTGATCAATGGTTTGATCGAGCACAGTGTTATGGAGATGGACATTTCTTGGATATTTTACCATAAATATACCAAGAAGTTTTAAGGTGTGGAAAATAAAAGAAAGAAAAAACAAAGAGGTAACAAAATAAGTTGAATATGTAAGGAGAATATATTTACGTAAAAAGAAAAGAAAAGAACAGGACGGTTAAGAATTGATTATAAATATGTACCTTTCAACTTTCATCTGTCAAAAATTGTGAAGTGAAAGACTTGATTTTAGTTTCGGTACTTTTTCTGAACAGCTGACATTCGATTACATCGACTCGGTTTTTTGTGGTACAGATAGTCTCGTTTTCACTTTACAATGTATTCCAAAAAACTACGATTGTTTGTAATATTAAGTCTCGCGTTTCCTTTTAATTCTAACTGATATTATTATGCGAACTACTCGAATAACACAAAATATTGTCTGCGAACAAAGAAGGGGCTTTTGCATATGCCTGAAAAATGTGAAAAGCTTACGAGTATATCCGATCGCGATGGCGATGGCGCGATAGTTAGTTCATTGGACTACCACGCAGAGAGTCTGGATTCGATTCCTAGCTAGGTCACCAACAATTTTTCAAATCGCCATCACCCTTTCGGCGGGCAATGGCAAACTCCCGAAAGTTACCTACGAAAAAGCTTCTAAGGAGTGCCGTTCGGACTCGGTGATAAACCGTAGGCCCCGCTTAGATTTGACAAAAATGAAAAAATGAGCAACACAAATGAGTGTCAAGAAGCTAGGCCGTGGCCCATACCGGGCTGCCAGCGCCACCATTTGGTTAAAATGTTGTATATGGTATAGTTGTTAAAATACGTGATGTAGAAATCATTATTTATTAATAAGCAAACAAGGATCTTGTGACTAATTATAAGCATATGACACGGTCTTCAAAAGAAGTAAAAGTTTTATTTTTAATATAATAGATAATCAAAAATTGTAATGAGTGTCGAGTAAAGTCATAGTCTGGCGTATAAGTTTTTAAAATTCTATTTTCTTGATTTTGAATGACTACAGCGATTTCAAAGTATTAAATAATATTAACACCATACAAACAAAGTATTAAGATAAGATGAAATGATATAAATCAAATACTTGCTAATGTAGCGCCTGAGCGCCGAGGCATAAAGATATTCCAGAAAAATATAGACGCGACGAGCATGCAAAATAAATCCCGGACTGTAGCGCCATCTAAAGTACATAGCCATGTGGAAACAAACACTGAAGCCGGATGCTAATAGAAGATCTGAATAGCTCTAAAAGTTTGATATTTCTATAGGTAATTATGTAAAAATATATGACATGTTTCGAAAACGACTTGTACAGAATCTGCATGGACGAGGGGGTAAAAATTTTAAAATTTTCAGAGCAGGATAGATTTTTTTGTGCATTTAGGTTTTTTTTCAATTAATATCATTGACGATTTTTTAATATTGAGATGAAAATTTTGAAATATTTGTTTCAGGATATATTGTATTATGCTTTCCATTCAGAATTGTTTTCAAACATATTTTGTTTGCCGAGAGAAGTGGTCAAATTGCGACTTCGCGAATATGCCGAACATTTTTAATCTCAAAGAAACACCTTAAATCATACATTTATTACTTGAAACCAAATGTTTGTGGAACATTCAATCGCCTATTTTTAATTTCTTATATTACTTTTTACAGCAAAATGGTTTTTAATTTTATAGTTTTGTTTTTAATGAATGATAATGACATTTTTTTACGATTTTTTTTTGCTTGACCTCCGTCGCTGATGACGCTCAATTACAGAATAAATCGTCTGCTAGTTGACAAAATGCAAAATAATTTTCTAACAACATATACGTTGAAAAAAAAAATAACACAATGATAGATCCTACTAGTTAAACTCGTGTGTATAAACCACACGTAATCAATTCACGGTTGTTTTAATTTTCAATGATTAAAATGAGAGCAGCAGTAATTATTTTGCGACTAGAAATAACTTTATACTGAAAGTTATAATTATTTCCTCTGTTAAGCCTCTATCCCAGCATCTAAGGGTTAATTTCGTAAATTGATTTATTAAGAGACGAAACTTGCTTTTGTTATGTTATTACGTAACGTTTTATTTTTTTTTGGTACAATGTAACTTATGCGAAGAAAAATATAATCAAAACAAGTAGATGGTTTACACTATGGCAATCATCTCCAGAAAATATGCATATCTTGGTATCACTATGATAGCTTTCAAGAGCGAAATGCTTACTCAGTTCATTGTTAGTGAGACGCAAATATTTCTTCTTATTTCCCTGTACAGCAGATTTTAGTTGAACAAGGTGAAGCTCTTTTTTCATACAGGAAACTTTTCAAATGAATGTCCAATTTGTCACAGACGAATGAGTACGTTTTAAATGCTATTTAAAAATGAGCCTTGATGCAATATTCTCCACTTTTATAAAAAAATTATCTTAACTTACTTACAATCATCTTAAAGAAAAATCACCTCTTAGTTTCTCGGCGGATACTGTTCTTCTTCTTCAAAATAGAGAAAAATAGAGCAAAATGTATAGTGAAGTTGCACAGCATTATTCCTGAAGGTAATGAAGAATCTTAGGAATTGTTGAAAATTCCACTTTTTTCTAAATTTGTTTGATATTTTGAAATCGATCTTTGCGATTAATCATAAGCTGCTGATAGAAAAGCTGAAAATTACATATAATTTCTTCTTATTTGCTTTAATTATTCTTTTCTGAAAGGAGACGAACAGTTGTTGTAAACAAAACAACACAGGAAACAGTTTTGAGTCCAATATTTTTTTCCATTTTTATCAACATAATTTTAAGTGGATCTTTTGCTGGTCCAAGATGAGACAGAAAGCCAATTTCTTTTTCCCTCTCGATTTATTTTTTGTGCTAATTTTATTTGCTCTATAGAAGAGACTGATCTTTTTCATCAGTTCTATTCCTATGTGGTAGAAGTGTGTGTGTATTTTTCCTGTAGCTTCTACACTGAGTTTTTCTGATAATAACCGATTTTTCTAATTTCCTTGAAGTATACAAGTATTTCGTTTCTTAATTCATCTTTTCTTTTCTCATTTTGTATATTTTCATTTTCACATTGGTCATTAAGAATGTCTTCTAGTTTTATGAAATTTACAATCTTCAGTTGTCCATGACATCCATGACTGGATTTCTACTTAAACAGTCAGCTTCTAGGTTATAAATATTTACCTGGAGGACATTTGATTTCAAAGTTGTTATGCGATAAGCAATATAAAAATTCGCCCAGTTCTTCATCGGTTCGCGACTTTATATTCATTATTTCTAATGGCTTATGGTCCGAAAAAACCATAAACTTATTTCCTATAAGACGATATTGCCAATTTTTCAATATTTCTTTTGGGCGTTGTTTAATTTTTTTTTGAAAAAAAAAGCTATTTGATTTTTAACTCCATCTGTTTGTGGTTAATTCAAAATTGCACCTACTCCTTGTAAACCAGCATCTGTAAAAATGTTAACAGGTAAAAAGTAATTTTTTTATCTTATCGAATGAATTTTGGCACTTTTCTGTCCAAATGAATTTTTGATTTTTCATTTATTATTTTGTGTAATGAATATAAAATGATTGCATTGTTTTTCACATACTAGTATTAAAAAATTATTTTAATCTTAATTAAATTAACCCATCTGCCTTTTTTACAATATTTATCGTTTTTAAAATATCGTTTCCGTGATTACTCATTTTACATTTAATTTTCCTTTACTTTTACAAATTTTGAATTTATTAAAGATATAGATATATATGATTCTGAGTTATAAATTCCACTTACATCGAGACTATGATTGATCAGTGGTGGAAAATCTGGTTTTTCGGATTCTCTTTCATCAATTCATTTTGCAAGTCTGAATTGTTTATGAATTTAATTCTATCATTCTTTATTTTCTCGTCTTCTTACGCTTTAAATCAGCATGAAGTTTCAGGATGATAACGTTTTCTTTTCTCTTATATGGTGTTTTATCAAATTTGGTTTTTTAAATTGTCTAATTTAATTTCTCCACATTTCTTTCTTTCTGCTAGGTTACAATTTTCCTAATTAATTGAACAGTTTTTCAGTGCCTTCCAATGATTCTTTGTCAAATCTGTCTGATATAAAGTTTGGTAGGTCGTTGCTATGAGATCTATCAACGCACCTTTATCAATTATTTTTCTTAACTCTAGTAACAGTCTTTCTTTCTTCACTGCATAGTCCAAGAGTGTTCCTGATTGATACATGAATGTTAGTCCGTATCTGATTGGAATCCAACTTATTATTTGCATATGTTTCCATGAAGTTCTTCCTTCACGTTTTCAATTCTGAATCTTTAATACGTTTAATTAGCATGCTTGAGCACCAATCTACACATGATTTTTCAATGAATAATTTAAATATTTAATTCTTTTTTTTGTCTGTGTTAACCTCAAAGCGAACACATAAGTTTTCAAAATTATTTGTCCTCTGATTTGCCTTGCTGGTTTTGTTTAAAAATTTATCAAGCAGGAACTTGTCGAACTTGGAATCTCATGGCTTCAATTTTTCTATTCTTTTTAGCATATCTGTCGTTAATTGTATTTAAGTTTCTTGTTTTGTAGTACTTGTTATCTTTTGTTGTGTATATTCCTCTAAATAATAGTCATCAATTACCAAATCAACTTCTTTATCCAAGTAGACTTTTCCCAACTGTTTTGTAAGGGGTATACATACATTCCTAGTTTAGAGCCTCTTTTTTATCTTTGTATATGCAACTACTGTGTGAAATTCATTATTTGCAAGTTTTCCGGGACGATGTTATTCTTTTCATCATTGAGGTTACTGCGATTATATATGATTTCCCATCTTCAGTTGCAACTACAGAGAAGGTGAATTTTAATTTTTCCATTTTTGACGATAATGTAGTTCTATAAGATTTAAATTTTATATCCCTGATAATTGGACGATAAACACTCTGAGTTTCTCTATGAAAAGGTAGATATTTAATTATTTACATTAATAATTATATTACCTAAAACGATATTTGATGCCAATTATATACTTTTATCAATTCCTAAAATTTTCTTACTTTTGACAACTCTATGGTTTTAGTTCGCCTTCTTCTCTCTCCCTCTCTCTCTTTCTCTATTCTTGGAGTAGTAGTCTTCATTACTCGCGGTTTAATGTGAGGGATCATTCAGAATAATTAAGAAATTTAGAATAATTAAGATCTTACCTATGGACATAGGGCGTAATTTCTTCTTGCCAATACTTTTTATCACCGTTAGCCTAATGATCTATGAAAAGCGCTCAGTCTTTTTTATATACCAAATAAGAAAATGAAGATCAAATAATGGCAGCAATAAGCAAAAGATTGTCAATAGATCGCAATTAACTTTTCAACCTTCTCCTCCACCCTTTAAATAGCTAATCTGACTCGACTTCAAAAATTTGGTCAAAGTTTTCATTATCAGCAACATAGAAATGTCCAAGACCTCCTGCTCCAAAATCACAACCCAACCCGGTATCTATTGAAACCATTAAGCCGAATACAGTGACTTACAAAAACAGGTTGTTCGTATGGGGACTCGCTAGTTAAAAAAATAAACCGTCCAATTTAGACTTAATTTTATTGTTAGTTTTATAAAACAAAATGTAAATGCAGAAGGCAAGATGTGTGTAATCAGAAGGACAGAAGAAAACGAGAAAATTTTTTTGCCGGAAGGCCAACAGGTATGTTGATTTTCTTTTGTCGAAAAATGGTGGTTGTCACCTAGCTGTCATTTAGCAGTGGTTTGTTAACTACCAAACGTTGATGAGTTCGTGACGTCACCACATCCTTTTAACCATGTAAAAAAAACTTATAAATTCATCAATGCAACACTGTTTAACAACAACGTTCTAAAGAAAATATAATTAGAATATCCCATCATATAGACCCGTCTACATATCTCCGAATTGCAAGTATTTGTTTTATCAGTAATCAAATATCCAAGAAGTGAACTGTGTTAAAATCCCGAATGTATAAATGCTACAACAAGCAGAGTAAGGACTTACAATAGCCTTTTTGATTTCTCAGATATGGTAATATTTATTTTAAACTATAGGTGAAGAGTCATTTCATTACTTTTCTTTGAATGTAGATTTTTATTCGACCCTGATTCTGATGAAAATTATATTAAAGTCTTTTAAGCGAAAAAGCAATTTGCAAATGAGCACTCTATCCAGACAAAATCAACTGCAGGTGACATCAAGATAACACACATTTTAAGATCTGTTTAGTCTAAACGACGGAAATTTAAAGTTCTTTCTGTGAACTTCCTACAATCTTTTTATATCATTCTTGCGTCCCTTATATTCTCAACCAAATGTAAAACTGACCTACCCTACGAAAGAAGTCGGTGTTATACGTACTAATTACTGAGGAGTCAGCATACTACAAATACTACCCTTACCATGCTTTTGTAAACGACGAGGTAGAAAGTCAATAAAAAAACATCTTAGAAGAAAATATTAGTCGTATTAAAAGCATTCCGCTTCCATACAATTTATCAGCTTGGATTGTACCTAAAAAACCGATGCAAACAAAATTAAACTGTTGATTAATTTACTATTGATTACAGTAAGCTCAAAACTCTAACCATCTCTGACCGTTATCATAATCCTGAAGTTTGTTAGCAAAAGAAAAATAATGACTTGAAAAAGAGCGACTGTTATTTCTGTGCGCTTTACTGCCCATTTGCTCTGGGTGTTCTGACAGCGGTCTTAATCTGCCGTTCATTACAAAACTGATTGAACGTTTGCGAGGTGAATGTAGTTCCTTGGTCGGTGACAATTCTTTTTGACAACTCAAAGTACCTGGCCACTTCACTCAGGATGCTGAGGACTCCCTTGGTGTTCGTGATCTTCACGGTTCGGAAAATATTCCGGATCGATATGAAAGCCGTGTAACTATAGCGATGAATCTGAGAAACCTATAGTACAAGTGAGGCAGAATTAATCACCCTACGTAAGATGTTATAATTTTTCGGCGTACGTTAATCATATTTAACATTTGTCTGGTTCAGCTGTAGTATACAAACACCCAAACAATGGAGCGCTATACTCCGCAAGAGCATGGAATAATTGTGTCGATTTTTGTGACCAGCAATCGGTCGGTGGTACTAGCGCAGCGTGAATTTCGACGTCGATTTCCTAATCGTGTTGCGCCAACTGGGCAAACATTCCGGCGCTTAGCTACTCGACTCGAACAGACTGGAACCACAGGAGACCATGTATGGCGTGGCCGCCAGCGAACAAGTCGTTCGGCCGAGAATATCGCGGCTGTGGCTGCCGATGTCGCTGAGAACAAAGAAACATCAACCAGACGACGGGCCACGCAATTGGGCATCACCTGACGGATCCTACAGCGAATTTTAGTGAAAGACTTACACATGTTCCCGTACAAAGTGCCAACAGTGCATCAGTTAATGCCTTCTGACCGTCAGTCGCGTGTGAATTACTGTCGCCCGATTTAACCATCCCGGACTTCTTTCTCTGTGGCTACTTTAAGTCGCGAGCTTATGCCAGCAAGCCTCAGTTAATCGCAGCCCTTAAGGAGAATATAAGAAGAATAAGACAGGAATGCGAACAGTTATCGCGGGTAATCTTCCGGAAAGTCATGGAAAACGCGATAAAACGGGGACAAATGTGTATTAACACTAGCGGCAGCTACTTGGTGGATATCATCTTTTCCACTTAGCAGGAAAAATTGTAAAGGTCGAAATAAAGATTTTCATCATTCAAAATCATGTTTTTTATTTAGTAAAAAAGGCATTCAAAAACAAAATTGTATGATTAATTGGGCGCCACCTTGTACTAGGTATTTTGATTTTTATAAGCTTTACTACGATAGTTTATCACGATATCTGGCACACTGCGCTGCGATAGGATTGGACATACAGTCACCTCATTATAATTTTTAATGGCACATTTCCTTAAATATGATTTTTAACCGCACAATTGACGGAGCGAGAAAATCGAGGGGTGGATGATGCGTGTAACATCTCTTAGAAATTGTCGTTTCGTTATTTACTCCTTAGGAGACGAATCGCCTTTCCCTTGGAGTAGTTCAAGAAAGTTACTTGCCATTTACTGAATTGCATACCGCACTTTGATAGAAGTTTCTCAACCTTTGGCTACATTTTCAATATAAAAATTATTTAAAATGATATCCAAAGCGATTAAAATATTCTTTGCGAGCTGCTTTATACAAAATTCTTTATTGTGTGACAATTTCCTCTCTATCCATTTTAGTCGCGCAACGGCTCCATTTAGCATGTCAGCGAACTAGGACAACGATTTGAAAGAAAGATCGGCGACATTCATCCCACTTGAATCGTTACTTTGTGTACACAGAAAGTGTTCTACGATGTTCAAGTCTTCTTTAGAAATTTGTACAATCTTGCACATATCCTTGTCATCTTTATTTTCAAATTGCATTTTTGTTTATTTTCTTATCATGAAAACTTTGAAACTTAGATACTCAATTAGTCAGAACGTGATTTAATTACAAGCCTCTAGATTTACAAGCACTGATAGATCCAATGCCATTAATGGGTAAGCGAGTACTACTCCTTTTAATCGTTGATTAAAAGAAACCTGCGAGCCTGAATCTATTAAAATGTGCATTTACTGATATTTACCATTAATGTCGAGTATTTTTCCAATGATGAGTTTATTTGAAGTGGTGGGTTGACGAAATGGTTGGTTTGGGATTTTAGGTACAGTTGAAGACATCGGGCATGAAGTGATTGTTTTAACTATATTACCTTCGCCATCATGTATTAAACAGCAAGCGGAGATCTTCCTTTAAAGCAATCCGCGGACGCTATGACCCCAAAATTCAACACAAGAATAAAGGGGGCGCTGGTTGAAAACGCCAATTTGTCAGCGTCAACCAACGAGATCATGCTTGAGTGCAAAGACATAGACAAAGTAACGTCCAAAGAAGAAGATCGATCGATCGATCGCATTAAGAGTCGGAAACGCATTTCGAACGGTATTGCACGACGCCATACTCATCCTGTCTTCAATGCCGCCTATCGACATCCTCGCCGACGAACTGAAATGACTTTACAACTTGCGAGTTCAAGATGGTCGGTTAGATACTCGCACAAGAAAAACTGAGAAAAACCACAGCCTAGCGGTTTGGCAACAATAGTGGGACGAATCGCAGAAAGGAAGATGGACGCATCGACTTATCCAAGAGTCAGCACCTGGATTGATCCGAAGCATGATCAAACAAATTTTTACTTGACGCAGTTTGTAACGGGTCATGGCTGCTATAGAGAGTACGAAAGCACGAGACTATTTCATATTGCTCTCGATGCGATAATATCACAGAGAACGTAGAACGAGTGTTTTTTCACTGTCCGCTTTACGAAAATGAAAGAGTGATACTGCGGAATAAACTCGGCGAATGGCCGTCTGTTGAAAACACAGTAAATCATATAATTTTTAGTGAAAAAACTAGATTTCGGTAACCGACGCGGCGATAAGAGTTCTAAGTGATCTTAGACACCTAGAATGTTAGCACTAATTAGCGAAACAGAAACTGGTTTACACCGATCCTCGCGAAGTAATACCTAACGGTGGTTCCGCGAATTTAGCCGGTAAAAATTCAGAACTACCGATGGGATGCGGCCATCGGTGCCTATACAAGCCCCCCTTCCTACACCAACAAAAAAAAAAAAACATGTACCATATGAATGAATATGGTATGTATGTGCAGGCTCTACAACGATATTCAACGAACGGCGCCGAGAGGGTTGCCTACTGCGTTAAAAATTAGGGCAGAGTTTGTTGGCTTTGACGAACTCTTTTAGAGCTTTAGCTGTCATACCAAGGAACTCAAGACATTGCGAAAGCCCATGAGAAAAACTATATTTTAAACAGGATAGATGAAATATGCATGCTTTTCCTACAGAATTGTAGGAAATTGTAGCGGATATAAAACAGTGCTCCCAAACCATATTATCTTCATTTCGGATTAATTTTTCCGATCAATTAGCAAACATGTCAACCATTCGCCTACAAATTTTTTTTAAAACAGTTTAAGTATGCTCACCAACCGACAAATGAGCCACTACTAAATGCCATATAGATGTCTGTGCTACCAAGTTTTTATGATGAACTCTAAAGCGGGGATGGATAGTTTTTTTGCGAACTTAGCTAACATGCGTGCAAAAAAACCCATCTAATATCATGATATCACAATATCATTTTTCTTCTTAATTAGATATTATAACGCATGAGATGGCATTGGATCTGCATATCCCTCCAAATTTCTTCTGCTTTGTTGGGAGGAAATTTGAGATCCAATAGCTTAACTTCATTATTGATAGAATGCGTGAATATTAAGAGTTTTGAAAACTAACTTTACATGTGCTCGTGAGTTAACCGAAGAGTAGACAAGGAAATTGTTTCTGTCATATTTCACGACCAATGAATGTTACGGAACGAACGATATAGAATAATAATTTTAAAATGGTTTTGGAGCGCTACCGTTCCACGTAAAGCGGTATTATTATTAAGTCAGGTGATTCGCACAATCATAGATATTTAATCGAACGATCATTTTTTCAATATCTAAAACTGAGGATATTTTAAAATGCGTGTACTTTTCCACAGTATTATTAAAGAAAACAAATAGGCAAATAATAAATACAAATAATTCTTGATGAGTCGAAGATACTTTCTTTATCAAACAATCGTATTAGGCGATTTTAACTCCTAGATTAACAAGGGGAACATCTAAGGTAGGTCAGTTCGTAAGCACAGCCTATCAGTTGTATGCATAAAAGTCAGTAAATGCTTTTTCTGAAGATTTCCAAAGTAAATACGAATTTTGGTGTTTATGGAGTAAATACTAAAAATTGAGTATTTTCTTCAAGTAAAAGCATATACTTTCTTCAGATGAACTTTTGTAGTAAATCCTCTTTTTGGTATGCATGGAAACTAATATGTACTTTTTTTTCTGCAGCAAAAAGTGCAACTTTTTAAAGTTGCTATCGATCAACTTCAATTTTCCATTTCATCTACTTTTGCTTTCGTTTGGCAGTTTTGTAAGGTGTAAGACTAAGATAAGTCACAGATCGAGTTTAAGGCGAGTAAGGTCATACACTTATTCAAGAAGGTTCTACTACCCATCTCGAAAAGATGGGGATATTTTTGCGGCACATTGGAGATCCTGGATTTCAAACTGGTGTATGAGGAGATACAGGAATCCATAGAAATACTGTCTCTCGAACAAATAACTATGTTGCACAATTCAAAAGGTAAGGCATCAAACTGGATAAAATTTCAAGCGAACTATGAGGAACAGTTAAGAGCGAAGCAAGAATGTGGTTCCACATTTCTTTCCCCAACATGCAAAGGAGCATTCCCATCTAGAAGAATACATAAACTGAAAAGGTTATGCTTGTATTCGAGTAAATATTCAAGCCAAGTGCAATGTCAGTCAATGATTACAGAATTTGGAGATGAGGGCTATGGAATCACACCGTGGCTTATGAGCTCTTTTAAGAATGTAAGGGCAAATCAGGAAAATCACTCTCTTTAGAGTGTTGTGATAGAAAGATGTTTCGGAAAGTTAAAAATAAGCTACAAGAAGGAACTCCTTCCCGCTCTTCTCTGGATGCTGCGTTTGTGAAAGTTGAGCTTTTAGATGCATCTACTTCCGCCCGTCTTTATTAGACATTATCTGCTCTAACAGATAGGCCAACTTTATAAAACGCATTTTATTTAAAAGCCATGTATAGTTTTGTTTTCTATGTTTACTAGGAATACAAGAAATCGTATTATTTTCACCTGCGTTGAGAATATCGAGAAAAATAGTTTCCCATTCTTCTAGTTTAATATGCTTATCTCCCGTTTTCTTCGAATCTCATTTTTTTCAGTATCGCTCTTGAAATAATCAATTTATTAATTTGGTGTGTATTAGTTTCACACCGTCTTCGTTTTTATGTCCTTCTTTTTCTTCTTTAGGTGGCGCTACAGTCCGGGGTGGACCTGAGCCTCAGTCAACAAGCTTCTCCAGCCAGCTCGATCCCTGGCTAGCTACCTCCAGTTTCGCACGCTAAGTTGCCTGAGGTCCTCTTCCACTTGCGTGCGCCACCTGAGTCTTGGCCTTCCTCTACTGCGCTGTCCCTCGGGGGCGGATTCGAAGACTTTTCGGACCGGAGCATTGGTGTCCATGCGCTCTTCATGACCCAGCCATCTCAGTCTTCTTCAATCTTCACTCTTCTGGCTAGGTCCATGTCGCTGTACAGTCCATACAGTTCGTCGTTGTATCTCCTCATCCACTCACCGTCAATGCAGACGGGACCGAAGATCGCCCGAAGAACTTTTCTCTCGAAGCAACCAAGAACACCCTCATCCATTTTTGATAATGTCCATGCCTCTGCGCCATAGAACAGAACCGGGATTATTAAAGTCTTATAAAGGGTGACTTTTGTTGTCCGAGAGAGGGCTTTGCCACTCAATTGCCTTCTTAACCCAAAGAAACAGCGGTTGGCAAGAGTTATTCTTCGCTTGATCTCAGCGCTGGTGTCGTTGTCTGTATTTAGAGCGGAGCCTAGGTAGACAAAGTCCTTAAATATCTCAAAGTTATATCTGTCGAGGGTGACGTTCTGTCCGAGACGTCGGTGTTGGTTGTCCTTTTTGCTTGACAGCATAAACTTGGTCTTGCCCTCATTGACCGCTAAACCCATTTTCGCCGCTTCCGTCTCAATACTCGCGAAAGCGCCACTGACATCACGCTGTTTTCTCCCGATTATGTCAATATCGTCGGCGTATGCGAGTAGTTGGACGGACTTTTGAAAGATAGTGCCTCTTGTGTTTGCTCGTAAGTTTTACACTATTCTTTCAAGTACGATGTTGAAAAAAATCGCATGACAGTGCATCGCCTTGTCTAAATCCTTTCTGGACATCAAAGGTCTCGGTGAGATCTTTACCGACCTTGATGGAGCAGCGTGCATTCTCCATATTCATCCTGCACAGACGGACGAGTTTGGCAGGGATGCCAAAACTAGACATTGCTCTATATAGCTCGTCTCTATAGATGCTGTCATACGCGGCCTTAAAGTCGATGAATAGGTGGTGGGTATCGATCTGAAGCTCATGGGTCTTCTCCAAGATCTGCCGTAGTGTGAATATCTGGTCGATGGTGGACTTTCCTGGCCTGAAGCCACACTGATATGGACCTATCACGTTGTTGACGAACGGCTTCAGGCGTTCACACAAAGTTGAGAACTGCTTTGTCCTACGTGCATTTGTGCAAAAGAAAAGCTATAAATATGGGATACTGATCGCAAATAAAATTTTGGTATTGGTTTGTTCCAAAACAACTCCATTACAGTTGTACAGATATTCGATATTATGAAGATACGAGTATGTACAATGTACATATTTAGCTACTGGCTGAACACAATAGTGCTACAATCGCAATGCCTAGTTGCAGACGTACGCGCTGTCAATCATTGAATACACAATATTATGGTTTCAGTGTTGCGAACACAACACGGCTACTGCATGCGTCTATGTATTGCACCATACCATTGTGTTCAGCCAGTTAGTTTTGTCATGGCTTGACTGCCAACGTGGAATTACTTGCGATCACGGAAGTTTACGATTTTTTTTGTAATGGAATCTGCTTCATCTGAACCTGGTTATATGGCCAGTGGCCAGTGGCATCCTTGAGTAAGTACCTACCTTATTTACAAATTTATTTAAATAAATGCAGTATATAAAATATTTTTTTTTTTTTGATTAAAATAAAGCATTTTCGATTACGAATTATTGCCCAAGGATCTTAGTTCTTCCTCTTCATCGTCGGGAGATTTTTCAAGTAATTAAAACTCACTCGTTTTTTTAACCTTGTGCATTCTATGCTAACTGTTATTTTTCCGAAAGGTGACGATTTAATAATTTTTATTTCAAATTCATAATTCGAAAAAAAATAAAACGTCTATGAGCCAAGAAAAAACAGAAATTGAAAAGGACACAATCAAGAACTATTCGTTCATATATTATCTCAAAAATTCCATTCAAAGTAAGAATGCGTCTGTCGAACATTTTTTATGAATACGTTGTGCGTGAGAAAAATAAGAATATATTACTGTTTTTTGCATTTTACAAGTCCAAAAACTGGTGCATCAGTTCCAAGAACAAAAGCCAAAAACATCAAACCTTTCACTCCCCCTGAAAGACTAATAGATGTTCGTGATCATATAAATGGTTTCCCCACGATTGATTCACATTATTGGCATGCACATAAGAAATATCTGGAAAGCAATCTCAACTTTACTCGGATGTTCAAACTTTATGTTGAAAATTATCCAAATTCAGTCAAACAGAATATTTACCGATCGGTTTTTAATGCCGAATTTAAACTTTCATCCCATAAATCTAAGAAAGATCAATGTGGGAAATGCGTTTTATTTAAAATTATTGAAAAAAATCTGAAAGCGAACGAAAAAGCTAGATTTGAAGAACACATAAAAGAGAAAAAGCATTTGAATGCCGACCGAGATTTAGATAGAAGCAGTTTGGATGCAACAAAATATGTAATAAGCTATGACTTACAAAGTGTATTCAACTTGCCAACGGGAAATGCATCCGCATTTTACTATAAGAGGATGTTTAATATGTTCAATCTTTCTCCAATAGCTGATATCCCTTGCATAAAAAGATTTACTAATTGCGTTGTTTTAACAGAAGCTGTGAAGCAGTCGCTCTGGATACGACATTAAAAACTCATTAATAAAAATTTTAAACAGAATTATCCAAGTATACCGCACTTTGAAATCGATCATATTCTGATTCGTGCGTTCCGCAGAGTAGGAATCAATCAAAATGTTCTTAAAACGTAATGATGTAAACATGGTTTTCCAAAGATATGCTGAGCCGGGACATTCCTTAATCCAGGATGTGGATTGCATTCATGCGGCAATTTGTAGGTATTTGAAGAGTATTTGTAGAGATTCATAGTCCATTTCACCTAGTCAAACATTTAACAAGCATGAATGCCGAGAAAGTTGAACTAAAGTAGGAATATTACTTTATGAAATAAGTTTCGAGATTGAAATAAAATATAAAAAAAGGAAGGAAGGGCTAAGGAAAAAGAGTTCAAAACTGTCAGTTTAATTAAGGCAGCCACCAAGGCTACACTACAAACACACAAATGTGCGCATTTAACAAATACCTTTAAGACACCGATATCAACAGGAGAGAAGAAGGATTTACAAGACTTATTTCCGTTTATTCCTGATATCGATAAGCAATATTTTAAAACGTTGCTAAATCTTTAGGAACAAGGAGTCTGTTTATATAGTAGAAAATGCCAATTAAACTTATTGTGATAGCAGTAGAACTGCTTTTATTTTTTTTTTGTTTTGTGTTTACCAAATAAATATGTAGTTAAAAAGATTAAATCGATTTTTCTTTTCAAATTTTAGCACCTGTTTGAGATTGGGATTCAATTTTCTACGGATATTGTGTTCACGACCTAAGGCTGGAGGAATGAATTTATTACATCTTCATTGATCTGTTACATCGTTAAATTTTTCCTCCATTTTTGTTTTGTCACTGTCATATATGACAGGGCTTTGTTATTTTTCTTTCTTGGTATGCCTTGTTCAACATGTTATAGAGACAACTTATAAATTGGAATTGTTTGTAAATGGATTTATATTTAAAACAAAAATAAAGTTGTGGTTATTTTTATCGATATATTTTTGTGCTTCCTGTGAGGAGTTCCCCTTTTGCTCGCTCGAGCATTTCGCATTGTAGTGCAAAGCCTCTTCACTCCCCCCTGTAACGGTTGAGTCGGCGAAATCTTCAAACACCACGACGAATGCGAGATCTACCTTAGATATAAAATTAGATCCGGTATCAATCCCGGATTTTGATGGATCCTACTCTAACTGGCTCGCATTCAAGCACCTTTTTGAGATGCTGGTACACGAAGCTGACTTTCCTGAAGCCTACAAACTCAGCAAACTCCGACAAGCCGTCAGGGCAAACGCAGTGCCATTAATTGGTGGGCTATACTCCGGTGGATATGCAGAAGAGGATGAATGCGAACGGTTCTTTGCAACGACTAACTCTCGAACCAACGAGGGCCGATACATCGTGCGCATCCCATTTTCCAGTGAAGCATAGCAGCTGGGAGATTCATTTCGGTATGCAATGCGACAGTTTCACTATCTTGAGCGATGAGTCGATTGGTTAGAGACGTTGAATTAAAGGAGAAATACATTGCATTTATTCGTGAATATGCTGATCCTGGCCATATGGTATATGTTGGTCAACATGGTGACCATAGTAGCGGTTATTATATTCCACACCATGCCATAACATCTAAGTTCAGAGTTGTGTTCAAGGCATCAGCTCGCACAAGTACTGGTGTCTCGTTAAACGACATGCAAATGGTGGGTCCTACGATACAAGAATCTTTGGTCAACATTATTTTTCGCTTTCATCGCTTTCTCATCGCTCTCGCCGCAGACGTCGAGAAAATATTTCGCCAGGCACTGGTGGCTCCAGAACATCGGCTGTTCCAGCGCATTTTGTGGAGGGAGTCGCCGAAGAGGGACTTAGGCGTTTACCAGCTGACTACAGTCACTTATGGGATGGCTTGTAGCCCATTCAATGCAGTGCGGATTCTAAAGCAATGTGCTTATGACAATTATGGTGTGGTGGTCGACCTTGATCAATCATAAGCAGCGCGGGACTCAATATTTACATCATTTTATGTGGACGACTTCTTGACAAGCTGTGACTCCATTAAAGATGCAGTGTTTTTGACTACCAATGTTAAAGAAATTCTTTTGGCTGGACATTTTAAACTTCGGAAATGGAATTTGAATACCCTACAGGTAATTTTGGATATCACGAGTGAAGCAGCTTGTGGCTCTGAGCACATAATCCACTCCACATCCCCTATGAAGAGACGTGTACTCAACGAGGTGGCGCAGCTCTTCGATCCAACCGGACTGCTCGCGTACCGGTCTTTATTACTGGCAAGATTTTTATTCAGACGCTTTGGTCAGCTGGCCTTGCATGTGATGCTCCTTTCCATCAGAGGTGCTAGGTACTTGGCTTACGTTTCGCAATGGACTGCAGGAGCTTAACCAATTTCGGGTGCCTAGATGGCTAGGTATGTCCAGCGGAGAATTTACATCAATCCACGGATTTTGTGATGTCAGCACACAAGCTTAAGCAGCTGTCGCCTATATGAAGACAATCCGTCTTAACGAGCCAGTTCATATTTCGTTTCTTACCGCTCGCACCAAGGTAGCCCCGCTCAAGGGCGCAACTATAGCTCGAATGGAGCTGTGCGCAGCGCACCTTTTGACATTGACGCTTAATAACGTCCGTGATGCACTGGGACTACAGGACGCATCGCACTATTTGTGGTCGGAATCAAACACCATGCTGTGTTGGTTACGTAAGCACCCCGCTACGCTTAAGCCATACGTAGCAAATCGAGTTCGACAAAGACAAGAACTAACTTCGCCTGGCCGATAGCATCATGTTTCGCCGGCATGGAATCCAGCTGACGGTCCAACCGGACAGGATATTTGAGACTGGGGTTCAATTTTCTGCGGATATTGTGTTCGCGACGTAAGAGAAATGATCGATTACATCTTCATTGATCGGTTACATCGTTAAATTTTTCCTCCATTTTTGTTTTGTCACTGTCATATATAACAGAGCTTTGTTCTCTTTCTTGCTTCGTCTGCCTTTTTCAACACGTTGTAGAGACAACTTATAAATTTGTTGTGGTAATTTTTATAGAACAGCATCCAACTCCACGCTTTCCTGCCAATCAGATATTTTGGATGAGAATTGCTTTGTGCCATATCCATTTTTTTGTGTTCCATGTGTATGGAAAAAAATCAGTTTCAAAATATAGGAGGTGGGACAGGAGTCGAAAAAGTAGACTTTTACGATAATTAACGTAGCTTGATTACGGTTTGGCAAAACACTTTGGAAATTGTTATCTACTCTTTATAAAACTTACTTTAAGTTAAGAAAATAAAACAAAAATCCTATTTCATGGTTTCGGAGTACCAAGTACGCAAACCTTTATATGCACTTTTCTCGAAAAACTGCCAATGCCGTATGGAACAAACCAATTCTCGGGCGACGAAATTAAGCATGACGATAAAGCTGAAGGTAATTGATGTTTACAATAAGAAACTAAGTAATTGTAACTTTTGAAATCATACAATACATTTTTCAAAACAATATATTAGATTGTAAACGCAATTTAAAAAAATATATTTGCTATGATTTCCAATGAATTTTAAGTATTCACTTGAATGAATTCATTATTTTCTTAAAGTACGGAAGTTTTACTAATATATAAAATAAACGCGTTTAAGAAAGGAAAGCCATATATTAGCCCCTTTCAAGACTAGGAAAGTCCAAAATCGACCAAATCTTTACACTCAGACTTTGAAAATATATAAGAAGTCCAAATTGATACCAACCATCTTTTCATCGGTTTTAAGGCTGCATTTAGGCGCTTAATTTTGAAAAATTGACAAAAAGTGACAATTGAAAAATCGTTGTCGATGTGGAAAATGGCAATACGCGAACTAGCGACAATAAAGCTACGCGCGCACATGCGGTTTTCTGTCGTGGCGACTAAAAAACCGTAGTCGCTGTCGTGACAATAAAAGTCGCGATTTAATAATCGCTAGTGTGGGAGAATGACGGCCTTATGTTAGCCAGGAAAAACGGAAACACTCCTTCGTTGCTGATAAGCACCGTAAACGATATGAGTTAAATCACTCGCACATAAAATTGAGTGATTACGAGGTAAAATAGAAAAATAAAAATGGAAAACATAAACAGAAATGATAACTTCTAAGCCAACATAGATCTTACTATATGATCATGGTTTTAGTGACAGCAAACTACATGAATTAAAGAAATTGAATATTAGTTGCTTATGTTTCAATATAAGGTCAACACGGGAAAACTGGGAAATTGTTTGAGCAAACATAAACCCTCTATTGCCAAATCTAAAAATTATTGTTATAATGGAAATAAATATTAAGAACAAAAACAGTAAACATTATTCGATAGACGGGTACAATACGGAATACATAAACAGAAGTAGTAAACATTATACGATAGACGGGTACAATACGGAATACATAAACAGAAGTAAGCGAAGAGAAATGACTTAGAGCACGACTTTCAGGAATTGAAAAGCACATCTTGGGAATCTTTCAAGATAAAAATTACAAAAGGAGCTAAAGTTTAGTATCTATATGGAGTTTACAGGCCACCGGCCTTAAGCATAAAAGACGTTGAAAAGTTTGGAAACCTACTCTGACAAACGGCAAGACGAAGAAATAGAGATAGGGTTTTAATGGATGACATAAATATTAGAACAGGGGATGATTAAAGAGTATACAACATCTCAACAGAGTTACATCAACGTTGATTGACATTGTAGCAGTCAACTTAACAGATAGCAAATGGTTCCAGCGGTCATCGAAAGCGACATATCTGACTACTACCCAGTACTTTAAAGGGCATATGGCCTGTGTCACAGCGAACTCCCAATTGATAGTTCCCTTACAACTAACATAATTATTCGGGAAAAATAAAAATAAAAAAAAACACAAGATACACTTTTAAAATCAGAAAAGAGTTTTTATTTTGATTGAATCTTACTAACTAACTGGTGACCATTTGTCACTCCTTATATAAATTCTCATATTTCTAGCTCAGCTATCTTCGATGCAGCGCGTGTGAACTTTTGCGACATTGGACACTTCCTTTGCAACATTGTTGCTGATATTAGATTTCCATGCTCGCGAAAAGTGTGGGAAAATACTTTATATTGAAGTTATTTTGAAAAGGAAAAAATGGATGATATGTCAGATTTTATGGGGTACATAAGCTCTCCCCCGTTAGATTTTTAATTCTCCTCAATTTCTGGGACTATATTTTGAATGGAAATTTTGAGACCTTTGTTTTACTTGTAGAAACAAAAAATCAGAAAGACGAATATGAATATAATATCTGACACAGCAGTATAAGTTACATTTTTATGAAATTCCAATATCCTTATATTTTTTAGATTTCCAAAATTTGTAATGACAATGTCTTCAAAGTTTAATGATTTTGTAAAATTGAATATTACATCTTCATTACATTACATCTTCATCTTTGGGGGTGGGCCGTTGTGTAGTGGTACTAGCCATCGCTTCTCACTCGGGCGGTCAAGGTTCCAATCCTACTCGTGACATGTTTTTCATTGTGTACTTGGAACTTAGTCAGAAAAATCTGCGTGTGAAGGCATAACACTGACATGTAGATTTGGCTGTTGTAAAGTTTTCAAGCACAAAACAACCGTTAACACTCACAACCTGAATCATTCCGAGTGAAGAAAAACTCTCCGTCCTATTCGGACACCCACCCCTGGAAAGTCAATATCGAAACCAAACACACCTGAGTTTGAAACCACTACATCACAACAACTCTCATTTCTCCTCCTTCTATCTTTTCGCCCGCGGAGAAGAGTATCATAAAACCCCTTGAGGCGCGCGTAAATTATAAAAAAAAAAAAAAATTGTAATACTCGTAAAATCTATCTATAAGTTCAAAATTTTTGTTACTAAAATTCTTATTTGATATTTCGATTGAACAATTATTAATTATAGTTAAGTAATTTCCAGATAACTTTATTTTTCTGTCATCACAATGATTTATAGTTGAAGTATTTCTTAAATTCTTACATATTAAAGTGCTGTCATCTAGTTTCTTTATTTCTAAAAGTTTATTCTTTCTTAGCTTACAACTATTTTCTGTAATACAATTATTTATATGTTCTAGGTGACTTACATATTGAATTTTATTGCTATTGTATTTATACTTTGTTTTATTGAATTCCATTACATATTGATCATCTATCATGACTTCCATCATATCTTTACTTGGAATGGGTGTGATAAAGTTATAGTTTACAAGTGTATATGAAAATGGTACCTTTAATGCCAATATTATTCTGTCTTTGCCATATTTTAGTAATCCTACTTTGACATTTTGGAGTTTATAAAAGTCAAGTTCTGTTTCGTTAATTTCTGTTATGGTCAACATGCCAGGGTGTACTATTCTGTGTTTTACCGATGCTATGTTATCTATTATTTGATCTATCTTTTCTTCTAACATTCTAAGTCTTAATATGCTATATAAAACAGATATGTTTTAGTTAATTATTCCCTATCTAGTTCTATTAAACTTTTTAAGTAGAATATACTTTCATTAAAGTGCGAATTGATTTCTACCTGTTTTTCTAGATTACCTATTGTATTTTGATTATTGTTTTCTATTTGCTTGATGTGGTTCTGTCATTATTGTCCACTGTCCCAAATAGCCATTTCTCTGCTGTACCTATAACATTGATAAGCCCCCGCTTTTTCCTCGCCTGTTTTTTTGGTTCAATTGTTGTTAACTTGGCATAAAGAGTTCGTAATTCAGTCCTTATCATTGGGTCACTAGAAATTTGTAGTTTTTGTGTGTTTTGCTCGATCAGCTTAATCGTCTGTCTTATTTCTGTAGTATTGATGATGTTAGAATGGTCTTTGTATCCAGTACTATTTCAGTCTGTCCCATATTAATTTCTACGTAATGTAGAAATGTAATGTCTGTTGATATTCTATCAATCGTCAACGTTGCTGTTGCTGTTTTCGCCATTATTGTTAGTATGAGAAACGCTAAGGTCGTCATCTGCGAATTTACGAGGTGGTTTAATTTTTACTGGGTGTTCTTTATCCATTGTCTTTAATATATACCTTGGTTCATTTTTGTAATAATTTCTCTTATAATTTTTAACTGGTACTATTTTCCCATTTTCTTTATACTATTGCCTATCCTTATTTAGTTTACTAATATATTTTTCTTTTTGAAGTCTTATTCTATTAGCAAGTGTTGCGAAATCCGCAAACATTGCTTCTTCCGGGGTCATCTCTATTGTTGAATGGTATCTATTGTTATAATTGTTTACTGCCCTATGCATTTTTTAAATTAATGTTAGATCCTCGTTTCTCATTGTTACTAATTTTTCCTTAAGGGTGGAGTGAAATCTTTCAATGTCGCCATTCCCTGTGTGTGTGTTTGCTTTGGTTAAATGAAAGTCTACCTGTTGTTCTATTAAATACGTTTTTCAATTTAAATTTTTTTTAACCAAGCTTTCTTGATTAATTTATCTATCAAGATGAGAAATGCTTGCTTCGAAAAATAATAGGCGTCCATGTCGAGAATTTCGTTTGGTCTAGAGGGTGTTTCGCTAAGTTCGTATTTCAGTTTAATTGGCTTTCTTTCATACTTGCCTTCAAGACACGTTTGTGATTTCTTTAACTAGCTTGGGATAGTAAATTGTGTTTTTCAAACTATAGTATGTTTCAATAATGCCACTATGTAAACATTCTTTCGTGTGATAAAGTGAAATTTGTTTATAGGTTTACTCTAGAGTACCTATTTCCCTGGCCCTGAGAGTTGTTTTCACGAATTTTATTTTTTTATCATGGCTGAAAAGTTCAATTAGAAGTTGTTGTATTTTATTAAGCTCGTTGTAAATTCCTATGATACCTGGCTTAAAATACCTACGTAATAAGTCGACCCAATATTCTCGCTCTCTCGTCATGTCTATGTAAATAATTCTTCTATTATGAACCACTTCTATTTCTTTCTTAGTGTCGTTTGTAAGATTAGTTGAGTTTTATAAATGTTGACTATTGCTTCTTTTATTGGGATATGGTCTAGCTGTTGTTTTTCTTGTAAATGGGTGGTTGCATTATGGGATACATTATTCATTGATTGGTTATCGCTAACTTCTTCCTCCTTGTAATTCTCAGGGATTCTACTTAGACTACCATCTTCGTGTCGGTTGACTTTTCCCCATAAGTAAGGTCTGAAATACGTCACTGCCCACACGATTGCTAAAAACTCTTTGTCGGTAACAGAGTAGTTTTTCTCGTGATCGTTAAATGACCTAGAAGCGTAACGCACGGGTTGACCCGTTTGACCGCTCCAATTGCATAATTGCATGCATCCGTAAATATCGGATTAGTAAAAACGGGAAATTTTAAGATGGGATGTTTAGTTATATTTAATTTCAGAGCTTCTTCTCTTTTTTAAGATATTTTATCATAGGATTAGCAATTTTGGCGTAACCTTTTACGAATTTCCTATAATATCCTGTGGCTCCTAAAAAGCCTTTTAGTTGTTTTTCCGTTTTGTGTAAGGGATAATCTTGGATACATTTGACTTTTATTGGGTTAGGTTTCATGCCTTCAGATGTCAAGACATGACCTAGGAATTCGGAACGCCATACGGACGTATTCATATAGTCCACAGGGTGTAACGAATGCAGTTTTTGGAATATCGTTAGGATTCATCTTGATTTGATGATATCCTTTTGTAAGGTCTAAGGATGAGAAATACTGTGCTCTACCAAATTTATCTAAGATTCCTTCAATATTTGGTAGCGGGTATTTATCATCGATAGTAATTTCGTTCAGTTTGCGGTAGTTCACGCGAAATCGGAACTTTTGTTTCCCGGACTTATCCATTTTCTGTGATACAACTACAATCGGTGATGCGTATCTACTGTTGAATTTCCGTATAATGCCTTGTACCTCCATTTCTTCTACTTGCCGCCATACTTCTTCTTCGTGTTTCGGTGGAAGTCTATACAGCTTCGCATTTAGTTGTTGATCCGTGGTTGTCCGGATTTCATATGTCATTGTGCCTGTGTTAGTCAGTAAATCACCATCCTTGTAGATAAGAGTATTGAATTGTCGTAATAATTTGTTTATTTCCTTTTGTTCTTCTTCGTTCAGGTGAATTTAGGTCGAAACAATCAAAAGTTGTTTCGTTTTCAGCTGAATAAATGGATATTATCGTCTCATTTTTTAGGATAAGGCGTTTCTTGTTAGAATCAAGCGTTTTAACAATCTTACTTAGTAAGTCCATACCTACTAGAAGATGATAAGGCTTGTCGCCTAGATCCCTCTTGTACCACCGTGTAGCACCTTTTTTATTGTAACTATATATAATTATGTATACCTGTTATAACCCTATCTATTTTTTCTATTGTTGTACTATTAATAGTTCGGAGTTTCAGGTTAACTCTTTCATAAATTTTGAATTTCCTATAATCGACCTTACTGGAATTAATAATACTCATCGTTGAGCCTGTGTCAATTAGTCCTACGTATTTATGTCCGTCAATGGTCAAAACTGCAAGTATCTTGTTTCCGAGGTCTAACTTAGAAAAAACGCTGGTTCAATATTATGAACCTCTTCTTCTATTAAGGCTGCCTCTTCAATGGGTTCTTCACCTCCGTTTTCTTTATGTAAAATTTGTCCTACATTCATAGGCTGTATGTGTTGTTGTGCGTTTCTAAGTTGCTCTGATCTATTAAAAACCGGTTGGGTGTTTTGTCCTGTACTTGGAATTGTTCTATGATTGTTTTGTTGCTACTGACCCGAGTTGTTCTGGGCCTTTGGTTTTGCCTATTTTGTCGTACTTTCTTCCTATCATTGTTATTGTTCCTATTCTGATGACCTGACTGAGAATGTTGGCTTTTTTGGGGTGGACTGCTGGAATTGTCTTGTCTGTTAGGTTTTTGCATTTGTCGTCGGTCACCTACTAAAAACTCCTTGTCTAAATTACCATGGTCAAAACCTATGTATGTGTACAGAATGTCTTTTATTTCGTGTAAAACGAATTTATCTTTAATGTCTCGTGACAGATTTCCAGACAAAACTTGTTTAATTCTATTAACAAGCACTGTGTAAAAAGTATCTTTAATCTCCTTTGAATATTTTTCATAGGTTGCAAATATGTTAATTAATATTACAATTTTTTCTATTTGACAATTAAGATCGGAAATGGAACTTACCCTTAAATATGTTATTTTCTTTGATATATCCTTATAATTGACTGCTGACCTGAAATGGTGCTTTAATTGTTGTTTTGCGTCTTCCCAGTTTTCTGGTTAGTTGTTTAGTAGAAGTTCCTTTGCCTGTCCGCCGCTTTTTGTATTTAATATCGTCTACCACAATTCATTTCGAACATTGTCCTCCACTCCACCTAGGTGAATTTGTACCACATTAATGAATTGCGTTAATTGATCTTGGTCGCCATTAAATTCTTTTATGTATGCTTTTTCTTTCATAATTGTTACGGCTCGGCTTTGCATTGGGCTTCTAGCGGCTAATGCTTCTAGAGCCAATGTTAGTCTTTCTACCAAGGCTGCTTCCATTTCTTTCTTAATTCTGTTTCCAAAATATTTTAATATTTTATCTCGGTTAATGTTGAGAATTTTTTTTTAATTTTTCTCTTGAGTTAGTAAGTTCGTCTTCTCCTGATTTGAAGCACTATTTTGCACTTATTTAGTTTTCTTATTTTGCTCATTCTTAACACGTTTTCGCACTTATTTTGTTTTCTTCTTTTACTGATTCTTAGCACTTTTTAACATTTAAAAGTCATAAATCGTTTTTCTTCTGCTGATTTTTAGCACTGATTTACGTTTCGTTTTGGGTTTTTTCACGTGAACCTCTTTTAACACTTTCAGAACACGCGTACTGCCCGTTCTCTTATGGGCGCCATTAAAATAATTATTCGCGAAGAGAATAAAAAAAAAAAACAAGACACACTTTTAAAATCAGAAAAGAGTTTTTATTTTGACTGAAACTTACTAACTAACTGGTGACCATTTGTCACTCCTTATTTAAATTCTCATATTGCTAGCTCAGCTATCTTCGCTGCAGCGCGTGTGACCTTTTCCGACACTGGACACTTCCTTTGCAACATTGCTGATATTAGATTTCCTTGCTCGCGAAAAGTGTGGGAAAATACTTTATATTGAAGTTATTTTGAAAAGGAAAAAATGGATGATATGTCAGATTTTATGGGGTACATAACCTACATAAAAAATAGCTTACGAACTAGGATACTCTATTGATAGAAGAAAATAAAGAGACAACTTACAACAAACTATCAACGACAATGCAGAGCATATACAAAAACTCGAGTAGTCTCGAAAAACAAAGCAGTAAATGTTGACCTTAGCCTTGGATCACATTCGCGAAAGATGTAAACATAGAGATGAACTCTACAAAAGGTGGAATAGTAACAGACTAAATAAAACTTAGGAAGCACAGTACAAACAATTTAGAAACAAAATTAACAAAGACAAATAGTATTCTAGCAAAAGTCCACCTTCTATAAAGAAAAATTTAATCGAGTTAGAAAAGATCCCCAAAAACTTGGGGCCTCCTTGGGTCAACGAATTAATGGGGGAAACAAAAACTTATAAGGAACTTCGTAGCGGAAAAATACCATATACCATAGCAATATCATTGGGTAGCATTCGAGCGAGAGACATTAAAATGCAGGCGGATATATTTGTTCCAATGATCACGAGAATCATTAACCAGAGTCTAAACGAAGGCAACATACCCACTACCTCTACCCCATCGATTGTGAAGGTGGTACTAAAAATTCAGTCCAAAATTATAGGCCGATCCCAATTTTACCAATGATACCCAAATTCTTAGAGGAAATGGTAGTCAAGGGACTACTGAACTTTGTGAACAACCACAAGATCATCCGCAAATGATCTTCAATTGTTGTCCGTGCCGTCGTGCCGTCCACATCCAAAACAAGATGGTTGGTGTTGATTTTTCACCACACAATATCCTTGGCGATTTTATACAGCCCTCTCACATCTCCCCTTTCGCATTTTCCACAAGTTCGTCCATTATTCTTCTCCTGTCGCGCCTCACACAGCCCTGTACTGTTTTATTAGCTACTCGGTATTCGGCACCTATGCCCACTTTACGTTGAACGTCGGTTTAAGCGTTTGCTTTAATCTTCAACTATGGTTCTAAGGAGTCTTAGGATATCCAAGGGTTTCTAGCTCTCGACATTTTGGGCAAAGTTTCGGAGTCAGCCTCGATAAACGTGCTTTTTACTTTGCCCCACATTGCATCCATAGATAGTTCGCCTGATTCAATTGTACTCGATGCTTTGCCGTTAAGTATGCTGATAAAATTTCGACATGTATCGGGGACTTTTAGAGCCGTTTGACGGTTTCTATGTGTATCTGGATATTTGCAAGTACCAAGTGGTGAACACTTCTTGCATCCGCACTTCGTTTCTGACATCACATAGTGATTTCCTCCATCTTTATTGTACAATGAAATGGCTCTCAAATCAGATAGGGAGAACCACGTGATCTTATGATACGTTTTTGGAGGAAATAAAGTGCCGCCCAAAACATTGTTGTTTCGTGTTCCTAAGCTATGTTTTCCCATTACGCGTTCGATAAATGTGTTGTCCGGCCCAACTCTGGCATTAAAGTCACCCATGATGATTTTTATATCGCCTTATGAAGCACTGTTGTATACTGAGCTTAATTGGAGATAGAAAGAAGTTTTTACTTCGTCTACCGCCTCATTTGTAGGTGCGTAGCATTGAATAATCGTGATATATCGAACCTGGCAGTAAAATCGACCTGATCATGCCTTACAGGGATCGGACATTCCAAGCTCCAATTAGCGAACGTTTACGGTAGCAAAAATTTCCATCCGCAGAACAAGAAAGGTTTCTTAAATTTGTCGAAAAAAGAAGTCGTGCAATTAAAATTACATGTAGTAGCCTTAGACGAGATGAGCTATATAGAGCTGTTGTCCTCATTACTCTTCTTCTTATCCTTTTACTAACCCGTTCCTCGTTATACGAACTTATGCGTAACGAGTTTCCCATTTTTACTGCATCGCTGCTGCTCCGCTTATGGGGTTGGCTAATGTCGTAGACTGCAGAACGCGTCTACATAATTCTCGGTCCTGGATCGCTTCAGTGGTTAGCCCCAGGCGTTGTTGCTTAACATACAATATTATAAAATTTGTGTTAAGTTTTTAATTCATAATTATTAAAAACGTTTTGATATGGAATATTGTTCACCCAAGATAATATTGCAATAATAATATAATAATTTTTGAGGTGACAGTGACTATTTTTTGAATTTAAATACGAATGTTACTAACTATTATTAGGTAAAACATTTTGCTTGTCATAGTTTAAGTAATTCTTTTTGTTAATCTAACATTAATAAAATAAATTCATAGCAACAAAAATATAATATTTTTTTTCATGCTTGCACTACCTTTTAAGGGAAAACTAAAGCCACTGCTTTTGGTCTGGGAATAGTATGTGTCCTTAGTCACTTTTTAAGCTTAGTAACTGATATTCGTTATAATGTGCATCTTTGAGGTATTGGTCTGCATGCGTTCTATATGTGTATCTTTTTCGTCTTTTTTGATGCAAAAACATCAATAATGAGGTTGAAATCAGTCTTCTCAACTTCTTCGATCTTGATCCATGGAGGCTCAAAAATAGTTTAAAATCAATTTCAATTTACTAGACGATCATTCACAGCTGGTAATGGAAACCGAAATGGTTTATAATATGAGGATGGCGATTCGAAGACTTGGGAAGACGCTCTCATCTCCGTATTGCACGATGAATAGCAGAACGTCTTCAGGTCGTGTTAATTTGATGTTGGTCCTGGTGCTGATCATCTTTCTGAAGTCCAAAATCTCTTCATAAAATCTTAAAACTGTATGGGCGGTGGTATTCGCGCCTAAGCTTTGAAAATTAAAAAAAAATCATGGAAAACTTGAAGTCTATGAAATTTTCAGATATTTTCAAGGTTTCAAATAAGAATCTCTTTTTCTTTTTTTTGAGTATATACGTGTAGGCGTCCGTCAGAGTCAGGACTCTTCAAAAGCCCCCTCAGCTGCTGTGCCCTGGGCGCGGGCTCTGTTTGCGATATCCTGGATGTGTGGCTTGTGCCAACCTGGATATTGTTTGTTTGTTGTGGATATGCCCGAGTAACTGTTACTATACCTTATTTAAATAAAAAAAACGAAAGTTTGATCTAACAAAATTTCATTTCAACGTGTATCACCTCGAAGTGAACTTCAATTATTCTCAGAGTAAATTTACATGTATCCATACATATATAGGAATTAGGAAACTTATACATTTGCGAAGGTGATCCTGGGAGCGGATGTACAACGGACTCTAATTATTTAGTTTGCTCGAAACTGATACTTGAAACTTAGGTTATTATTTCATTTCATGCGCAACGTGTAGTGAAATTTGTAAATTTGGCATTTTGATGTGTATCGTGTTTGTTTAATTATGGTGTTTTTGTTTTTGTGTGTGCACAGTCTAATTGGACTATCACGCAGACAGTCTGGGTTCAATTCCTGGCTGGGTCACCAACAATTTTTCAAATCGCCATCACCCTTTCGGCGGGCAATGGCAAACTCCCGAAAGTAAAATTGCCTATGAAAAAGCTTCTAAGGAGTGCCGTTCGGACTCGGCGATAAGCCGTAGGCCCCGCTTAGATGTGACTAGAATGACAACATGAGCAACACAAATGAGTGTCAAGAAGCTAGGCCATGGCCCATACCGGGCTGCCAGCGCCACAGTGTTTTTTTGTTTGTGTGCACAGTATGTTGGATTCGTAAATTACGCGCTGCTGCATTTTTCTGGGTTGGCCTGCACAGCAATAATCCTACACACGTACATACATACTCGAATACACATATGTATTCGGTTCTGGACCCGTTCTAATAGTGAAGTAAGCTTATTTTCTTTTTTGGCTCGTTGATTCTTATTCCCTCTCACTTTTTGTTCTAAGCATATTTTTGATTTGTATGAACCTACCTACCTTTTTTCAATTAGCTTTAAAAAATGAGTTCAATAAAACGCAAATCTCTTTTGAGTTGAGTAAGGGGGCCCCGAAAAAAATGTTCCACATGGGCCCCGCAAGGCGAAGCCACGCCACTATAGTTAGCTAAAGACAGGCATACATTAGCAACAAGACAAAGCTTATGACTTTCACTCTAAATTCAGATGAATATCTATATATAGTTACCTGTGTGATCAGCTAATTGCTATCAGAATGTGAATTGCTTCAAATGTCTGAGAGTGACAATTGATCGCAAAATGAATAGATCCAATCACATTTCCATTTGAAAGCAACACACTCTTTCCACCATTGGATGTTTTCATCCCTTCAAAAAGTTTTGTTCCAGCAATGTCTTAAAAACAATGTATTTTGCTTTTTCCACCCAAGTTGCTGGGAAAGTTCTTAGCTTGATAAACTCCAGCAGTTGATTGTATTGCGAAAGTGCACTCGCCTGGCCCGCTCTTCAGAACTTTTTTGACTACTGAAAATTCTTCCAGTGAGACACTTATTTCAATACAGGCTGCTAACATTTCGGTGTGAGCTACATGCTCCGCCCAATCTCTGAGGGATTAGCTTACGCAGGAAAACGTATACCTACTTGCCATTCACACATTTCGCACATTAGAACTTTAGTATTGTTTTTATTTTTTTTGAAAAAATGTCATTTTGATTATAATGAAATTGAAATTTTGGTTCTCATATTTTTTTTTCATTTTGTCTGTGTCTTTGATCTTCCAGTTTTTTTATTTACATAATATACGAGTATACCTACATATTTGTGTTGGTCAAAATTTCATATTTTTAAAAATAATCACGCCAGAAATCAAGTTTTTACTCCGTTATTCAAATATCTATTGCCACTTTATACCCTCTCTTTTAATAATAAATAATTATAAGTAATTCGTATTAAAACTTTTGTAATGGAGAGTAATGAATAAAAAAAATAAATACTGGTAATTTGTGTACCACTTCCTAGGTGTTGTCCATTCGCAAAAAACTCTTCAAGGGCTTTGAAGTCGTTGCCGTGTTTATTAGTGATTTTAAATATTTTACCAACATAACCAAATGGTTTCAATTTTGTTCATTCATTAATTATTGTTCAGATAGTTTGCTTCTAAAATTAGGAATGAAATATTATCATAACTTTACCACGTTGTTGATGTGTTACATGCTCCATAACAAATAATCGTTTACTTCTCGTGAGATGTGAACTGCCCAAAGCCTATCAGAGCAAAATGTAAGCTAAAGAGCACCAAATAACATCGACCTAGAACATAAAAAAAAATATTTTATAGAAAAACCATATAGTGCAATATATGTACATACAATATGTGTAGCAAGCTATAAATTACATTTTGTACAAATATTTAGCACGACATACAATGAAATCAACTCAAGTACATTTTTTATATGTCGTTAAAACTTAAACTTGCAATGAACTTAAAGTATAGCTACTGTATCCATAAAACGTTCCATTCATTTAAGGTTTCTATCAACTTTTTTGTTGTGAGGAATTACCTAAGGGGGTTCCAATGCGATTAGTGCCGAATTCGTGCAAAGATAGACGGCTACTGATATGTTTTTTAGTTTTGACATGTTTTTGCCGAATAAACTTAATTCTTTATGTCAACGTAGCCCGTACGGCTCCTAACACTCGGGGAATTTGAAAAAAAGAGACAAGAAAAACAAAACATAGTCAACCAAGTATATTTTTGATATATGGATGCATGGAAATGCGAAACAAAACCATCCTTGCGCTTATAATCTGTTTTCATAGAAGGAGTAGAGCATCCTATCTCTATAACTTTTTTTTAAGAAAATTCAACTTAAAAAAATCATTTTCTTCCTCCAAAAGCAAATCTACCAAACATCAATTTACAGTTAATAATGCCATTTTCTCCTAGTAATTATTTGAAATTACCTGAATCTAACTGAAAAATCACAATTTAAACTTTTCACACACTGTTTTTAATTCCAATTCTTTAATTTATTTTTAATTGCACAACAATAATTAAAAATCTGCTTCATAACTGAATTTTTCAAACAGAAATAATCTATGAAGTACAATCAAAATTCACCAAATAAGTCCAAAAAAAACGGGTATATTTTTTTGCATAAGAAAGCATGTATTAGACAGAGAGGAGTCGAACACAGTGAACAATAAAGGGAAAACAAGGAAAGAAAACCAATTTGTTCTAACCAGCCAGATATTTTATAACCCGACATTTTTCGGGTTACTATGCTTTGTTTTGTGAGCACTCTCCTCGAATTCGCTCTATCCACCGTCCAACAGAAATCTGTCAAACGAGGAGATTGACAGGTATCTAAAACTAATGGACGAGACAATTAAACGGACTTTGGACAAAACGATACCTCGGTATCAATACACTGACAACGAAGACTTGTTCGTCTCAATTCAACTATAGACGCACTGCACCGACATAAAAGTAGACTGCTGTCAAGACTAAAAACCTTGTACGGACAGTTAACTGACAGACATAACCCGGAGATTATGACATTGAAGTCGTCGATCAAAAACCTCCAAACATTAATAATAGAAAATTACAGGTCTTCTGTAAGATTGAATTGGAACAATAAAATTCGGGCTGTAAACACCAGCAACCTGAATATGTTCCCGCAAATAAATAAAATTTTTCGGAGGAAAGATCAAGACGACCTTTCACGTCTAAAAATTGCCCGAACGACTGACAACGAACGCATACTCTCAACAGCAGGCATAGATCCAAATGAAGCTGTTGATGATGATCACTTCTTTGTGATCGAAGATCCACAGGAGAAGGCAGAGGCTATAGGAGCGACTTTCCAGGAAGTGTACAAGACAAATGACATCATTGGTCCGAACCACGACCTGGAAAATCGAATCCGTGTGCACAATTTCTACCTTCGAAATGAAATAATGAACTCGCGAATCGAGAACACGGGTTTCACCCAGTTCAGTGACGAGAACATGGCAAATAATGTCATCGCCAATGAAAGGGAACAACCCCCATTCATTTCGAAGAAAGAGCTTCAAACGATCTTCGACACAATTAGAAGTAAGAAATAAGTGGGAACCGATGGAATACCGAACATTGTGCTTCGAGACCTCCCACTAGAAGCGGTGGACATTTATACCACCCTGTTTAACAATGCAATGAATATCCAGCGCATTGGAAAACTGCGGTGGTACATCCCATCCCCAAAAGGGATAAATACACCTCCAATCCGGCAAATCTCCGGCCGATCCAAACATCAGCAAGGTTTTCGAAAAAGTCATCAATAGAGTCCTGACTAAGTGGGTTGAGGACAAAAATATAGTTCCGGATAAACAATTCGATTTCAAGGCGGGGCATCATGTTATTCATGCTACTTCTAAACTGGTTTCAGATATCCAATAGAACAAAGCCCAGAAACACTGCATGGGTGGTTGTCTGATTGACTTGGAGAAGGCCTTCGATACCGTATGGTTAGAGGGACTCTTGTACAAGCTAAGCAGGCTGGTAAACCACTACTGTATATTCTTTTCAATATGCTCACAGATAGACAGTTCATCGTGAAAAATGGCGATGTGACTTCTACTGGTACATTTAACATTAAAAACGGTCTGCAACAAGGTGCGGTCAATTCGCCAATCCTTTTCAACATTTACACAAGTGATCTGATAGGTTCACTTCACCATGCCATAGCGAACGCAGACGACTTAATCGCGTACAGATCAGGTCCAAAGAGTGAGGTTATAAACATTCCTTTGCAACGAGACTTCGATAAAATTAAACAATATTGCGACGACTGGAAGTTGAAGATCAACTTCAAATAAACTTTTGTTTAGGACGCCTTTGTTTGGAGCCTCTGTGAATACCAGAAAGAATTGGCGAAAGTTTCAGATCATGGGACAACACGTGCAGCCACTTGCTTGTCGAAATGTAGTCAGATACCATGGGATCTGGCTAGATCAATATCCATATTTTAACAAACATATAGATGTTGCTCTGGCCAGAGCCAAGGGTGCTTTTGCCCTTACAAAGAGACTGTTTTATAGCAGGCAACTCGATGCGAGGGTAAAGGTGATCCGCTACATGGCCCTTATTCTGCCTATGCTTACATTTGATTCTCCCGTGTGCTTGCCTTAGGGCTTGTCTTCGCTTAGAACACCAGAGTCTGAGTACATAAAATTCTGTCCTAATGAGGTCTTGTATAATAGGGCTAACCAAATGCGAGTGGACAATTTTGTTATTAAGTTGATTCGAAGGCAGATTGCAAGAGCAATGTCCTCGTCGAATGACCTGATTTCCGGAGCTTACTACCCGAATTATTTGTATCATGAGAGAGTTCGCTTTGACGGCTTTATTCCTTCAGAAGCGTTCCTCTACCTCGACTTGAAAGGTCTGACCCAGGACATATTAGCGGTGTCGTTAATATTCCACGTCGTTCGAACAGCTGCGGACAGGCGACTTAACTACGACAGAGACGTCGCACACGGCAGTGCGGAGCGTCTCAGGTTTAGTAGGGCGGTAGGGAGTCGCGACATTAGGCATGTTGCTCGGCAGCACCAACAATTCCGGTGGCTTGCAGAAGAAGGGGAAGCTCCATTGCCGAATTCCTCCAATACTTGATAACTTCGTTAGGGAGCAGAGTGGGTCTGCCTATTTTTCTAGACATGGCCGGCTTACATACAGTTAGTCAAAAAGTTATTCACACCCCCCATAAAAATTACGTATTTTTCAATATCTTGAAAAAAACAAATTCAATTTGTTTGAAAAAAATATATTTGTTTAGTAATTCAATAACAATTTTGATTTCAAAATTAGTAATACAGAAAAAAATATAATCCAAAAATAAAAAATAAAATTAGAAAGACCTCACTTTTTTACGACAAAAAAATATTCACACCTCACATTTAATATTTAGTGTGCCCGCCTTTGGCCTGTATTACAGCTCGACACCTTTTCGGCATAGATTCAATCAACTTATTTGTAATATCCGGCGCTATGTTTTTCCATTCATTTTCAATCACAGTTTTTAAATTGGCGATGTTTGAAGTCCTAGACTTTGCAACCCGTTTTTTCAAAATAGCCCATAAGTGCTCAATCGGGTTGAGGTCTGGTGACTGAGGAGGCCAATCCAATACATTAATATTGTTGTCGGAAAACCATTTGGAAACGATTTTGGCGGTATGCTTTGGATCTCCATCTTGCTGGAATACAAAGTTGTCATCAATTCCTAACAATTCAGCGCTTGAAAGCAAATTGTCTTGCAAAATCTGGAGATAATCTTCCTTTCTCATAATTCCTTCGATGAAATTTAGATTTCCACAGCCGCCCCAAGACATGCAACCCCAAATCATTTGGTTTCCTAAGTAAAATTTACGATTAAAGTATCAAGAATACCATTATAAATGGGAGAAGATTCTTACCTCCACCATGTTTAACAGTAGGTCGTAAACATTCTTTTTTAAAACGCTCTCCTTGCTTCCTCCAAACGCGTGTTATACCGTCAGAACCAAAAAGTGAAACTTTGCTTTCATCCGACCAAATAACTTTTTTCCAGTCCTCAGGAGACGAAAGCACCTTTTCTTCGGCCCATTCAAGTCTTCGATGTTCATTCTTTTTGGAAATGAATGGCTTCCTAATTGCTACTTTTCCTTTGTATCCTGCCGCATTTATGCGGTTTCTAATGGTTTGACTTGTAACTTTAACGTTAAATCTATCTTCAATGTCAACTGCGATTTTGTTTGCTGATATTCGTTGATCTTTCTTGACCTCTCTTAAAATACCTTCATCAATTTTGGTCGTTGTTTTTTTTACGCCCCCTGCCACCGAGATTTTTAATTTTTCCAGTTTCTTTATACTTCTTCGCAGTAGACGCTATAGTATTTTTATTAATTTGAAGGTGTTTGCTTTTTTTTTTGTATCCCAATCCCTTCTTATGAAAATCCACAATCTTTTGCCGGATATCACGGCATATTTCCTTTCTTTTGACCATTTTTAATACTTTTAGACTTTAAACTGGCTTAAAATAAACTGATCACTACACACTCTCTTTTAAAAATAAAAATAATAACCAGGCAACCCGAATATTAGAATTTAATGTATGGGGTGTGAATTTTTTTTTTGCGTAAAAAAGGGAGGTCTTTTTTATTTTCTATTGTTTATTTAGTATTATAATTGTTTTTTTTATTAATTTTACTTAAATCAAAATTGTTATTGAATTACTAAACAAATATATTTTTTTCAGAAAAATTTAATTTGTTTTCTAAAAGATATTGAATAATTTGTAATTCTTTATGGGGGGTGTGAATAATTTTTTGACTAACTGAAGGTGTAGCTAGGGTTAAGGTAGGTTTAAGAAAAAGAGGAAAAAAGATATACTATAAAAAAAAATAAAAAAAAAAATTTAAACATTAAAAAAAAAAACAACAGAGATGGGTAACTCCCTCTGAAAAAAGTGGTTATCCACACCACACCAAAAAAAAATCTAAGAAATAATACTTATATACGAGTAATAAGATAGGTTAAATAGACTAAGATTTATTTTAGGTAGTTCTTATTTTTTAGGCTTTAGGTTTAATATCAAACAAAATGTAAATACACTAAGTTTTTAAATTTAAAATAATATGTTTTCTTAGTTTTAATTATATCTAATGTAAAAAAAAAAAATAAAGATCTGTACGGTTAGTCGGAAGACAAAATTGAATTGTAAGGTTTACTTAGAGTGTCCGCATGGCGGCAGTAAGTTAGAATAAGATAATTTTAAGTTAATAAAGCTAATTTTTAAGCGTTTTTTTGTCTAGCATTTAAGATTTATTAAGTTGAATTAAATAAAAATTCATATAAAATGAAAGAAATGAATGAATGCTTTGTTTTGCTATCGCTTTGTGGTTGGCTTTCTTATGGGTTATGGAGTATGTGATGTTGCAGAATAGGCATGCAATGATGCAGAGAAAGTGGATGACTAGGCAGGTTGTGGGCTTGTTGGTTGGTAGAATTTGTCGCTTGCGTGCGCAAGTGTAGGAAACACACAAGTATTATGTGTATACAATAATATGTACATCTTAAGATTCATGTTGCTTGTTAAATTGATACATTGTTGAAAAGTAGAATTTTAAAAGGTATCTCGGTAGGAATCGAGTTATATGAACGCCTCGCCGCTGCTAGCAAGTTAGATCTTTAATAGATTTAACTTAGAACCCTGGGTACCACATAGGTACACTGGGTTAACAGTTTCTCCAAATACAATGTTATTGAAACACTTTACATGAGTTTTATTCGTCATTTCATTGAACATGATAGTAAAGTTGGGCTACCGTTTTTCATTAGTCTTATTCTCTAAGCAGAAGCTACATGACCAAAGTGTCATCGATTCCTTTTTGTGAAAACTTCCATTGGTTAATTGGCTAAATTTATGAAAATATAGAGATCTTCGACCTGAAACTTAATGAATAATAGACCCATAAGTTAAGGTATAGGGTACGTTGAACCAATGTCTGAAGTGCTTAATGGGAACAACGATATTGAAAATTTCTTCAACCAATGAAATGTGAGATAGTGTTTAGATGTCATTGAGATCAAATCAATAATTCATTTCTCTTTTATTTATATTTCTTATATCAATGAAAATAAGTCCCTCATTAACTCTGGTCAAAGCAATCAAAATCTATTTTAATCAATACTTTCGACCCCTTCACTACGCTATCAATTGATCAATATCAGTGATTTCGGATACCTCGCTATCACTACCACCACTTTCTGCGACACTACTTACCTCATTATCTCATTTTCTCCATTCATTCATTTGTACCATAGCCATTTAAAGAATTCAAATATCCAATAATGTTATGGATAATGTTATATACCATATTCTAGGCCATACTCAGGGCCGGCCTTAGCCATTTGGCGCCGTTTTAGGTATATATATTTCATATCAATAAAAATAACTTATTTTGAATTTGTACCATATCTTTTATTGAATCAATGGAAAAGTACAAACATCACATGTGTTTATTATTATTAATAATAACATATTTTAACCATTAATCCTCTAAACAATGCACCTTGCCTATCAATATTTTCTGTCAGTCGCGGCACGATCCATAAAAAAAAAATTAAAATCTTATTTTTCTAGGTTTTTTGTCAGCAAATTCTCTGATAAGCCCATTCGCTTTACGGTCGGGGACTTCCCGGGCTTCAAAATGTAAGGAGATTATTAAACGAGACTAGACGGGCGTACTAATGGTACCTATTACACACATATCTTAATTTAGCTAGCACGCAAATAATAAATAAATAATTCGTAGGTAAGGTATTGATAACGTACAGGATTTCTAAAAAGGGGTTTTGATTTGCTTGTGAATTTACGAGTATGTAAAAAGCAAAGGAAGGGGGGCCTAATACAATTTCTTGCCTGTTGCCTCTATTTCGTTCTACATTATTTAGTGAGAGATACGACAAGCGGCAAAATGACAGATCGTGTTTCTTAGGTATAGAATACTCATACTCATTCCTACGAGATAGGTCTAAAAAGATTATACGCTGAGTCTAGTTTTCCTTCAAATCGATAAAAATAGGTGCTCAAATTCAAATCAAAAGTGGTTAAGTTGAGCTGGCGCGCGTGTCGTCCGTTAGTACCTGGCGCCCTGGGCGCCGCCCCGGTCGCTCCCTTCTAGAACCGCCACTGGCCATGCTCGTATAATTCACTTATAGAATGCCATGTCCAGCTCTATATTTGCTGGTAATAAATTGCAAACATTTAATATCAACGTATGTATATATTTACAATGTACGTAAATAATTTTTTCTTATTTGATTTTAAGTGCTTTGTTTCCACAAAAAATCGTTCTCATAATATCTTAATAGAGAACCGTAGTCAAGATACGGCCGCATATGCTCGCTCATGCAAACGTCCGATTACACAGAAACTTATGAGATAAACTATAGGGTGAACCAACACATGGTGTGGATGTTGGCTGCCAATTTCTGTCATTATTCAATTTGATGTGGTTGATCTTTTTAATGGCAACGATTTGTATTGGGCCTCGTAGAAGTAGCATCTTCCGACAAGTGCTGGTTCTTTAAATAACGAGAATGAACCTCTGCAGCCGAACATCTTGCAGCTCTGCTAATAAGCCCTACTTCACGCATCCCCGTGGCGCCGTCTGGGGAGCTCACTGGAGATTGCGAAGTGAAGGGGACAAATGGCGAGTTTCCTGCGCCACAAATCAGGATTAGTGTCGGAAAAACAAAACAGGACCTCATTTGGGCTACTACGACATATTTAGAGCTCAGGGCGGTAAGGATTTCCAAAACTTGGAAACGCTGCCAAAAAGCCATCAGAGATGCCGCTTCTGATGTGCTGGGTTTCATTCGTCCACCAACACGAAACCCCTGGTTCGATGGTGAATGCTAGCAAGCACATGCAGCTAAAAACGATGCATATAAAGCGGCGCTGCATAGAAGGAGCAGAGCTGCTCATGAGCTATATGAGCGGAAGAGGGGAGACTAACACTGGCTTCTCAGGAGGAAGAAGAACGAGCATGAGAAGGGCGCGGTAGAGGAAATTGAGAGATGCTACTCCAGGAATGAGGTTCGGAAATTTTACCAAAAGGTAAAAATAACATGCCACGGAAACAAACCCCGAACCGGAGCTTGTAGAGATGAAGAAGGGAACATCGTGATAGAATCGCAGGCAATGCTGAGGATTTAGAAAGACCATTTCTGCAGACTGTATAACGGCGACGACGAACCAAATACCGCTGTCAGGCAGAATCAACCCTTCAACTTGAACGATGATGACCAACAATTCCGTCCACCCGACCTGGACGTAGTAAAGATAGCTATATCTAAGCTTAAGTCCAACAAAACTGCTGGAGTGGACGGCCTGACTGCCGAGCTCTTCAAAGCGGCAGTCGATGACTTGGTAAGGAGCGTAACCAACTCATCTGTAAAATATGGTCGGACGAAAGAATGCCCGATGAATGGAACCTCAGCATTGTTTATCCGATTCTCAAGAAAGGAGACCCTCTGAACTGCGCCAATTACAGGGGCATCAGTTACCTTAACACCGCAACATCGTACTTGAAAGAATAGTGCAAAACTCACGAGCAAACACAAGAGTCCGTCCAACTACATACGCCGACGATGTTGACATAATCGGAAGAAAGCAGCGTGATGTCAGTGGCGCTTTCACGAGCACTGAGACGGAAGCGGCGAAAATGGGTTTAGCGGTCAACGAGGGCAGGACCAGATGCACACTGTCAAGCAAAAAGGACAATCAACACCGACGGCTCGGGCATAACTTCACCTTTGAGGTTGTTAAGGACTTTATCTTCCTAGGCTCCGCTATAAATACAGACAACGACACCAGCGTTGAGATCAAGCGAAGAATAACTCTTGCCAACCAACAATGCATGTATTTTCTTTAAAACAGCGCTATGCCAAACTCTGTCAAATGCAAATATGCTGCTTTCCAAAGATTAGACTTTGGTTTCACTTTTCATTAAGGCATTTCATGAAACAGGTAGAACCGTAGAGAAGTTGTTTTCTTTCAAGATATTGCATATGATAATGGTTTGACAGCATTTCCGTGACCATGATCCGCCCTTTTTAGGGACGGGCTAAATAAATGTTGATTTCTGTCTGCTCAGAGAGAGTCCTAAAGTGTAAGAATGATGAAAAAGCTCTCGCAGTGGCTTTCCCAGTGCCGTGAAATAAGGCCAAAATCCCAAATATTATTATTAATCTTCGAAGAAGAAATGTTTTTTTGCGATCGCTACATGGATTTGGTTGTCTTTTTATATAAGTAATCATAACCATTATCTCATTTTTTCCAATTATTGAGGTAAGAAAAGAATAAGCTACCATGATAGATACGAGGGCGGGTCAATAAGTCCGTGACTTTTGGATTAAAACACAGATTTTTTGATAAAAAAATAATTTTATTTTTCAACGTAGTCTCCCTTGAGCTCTATACACTTTGTCCAACGCTTCTCCAATTTTTTTATCCCTTCCAAAAAAAATGATTTGTCGAGGTCCCCAAAATAGGCCTTTGTTTGCGAGATGACTTCATCATTGGAGTCAAATCTTTTTCCACCAAGCCATTTCTTCAGGTTTGGGAACAAGAAGTAGTCGCTCGGAGCCAAATCTGGAGAATAGGGTGGATGAGGGAGCAATTCATAGCTCCAACCACTGAGCCATGCGAGATCCCTACGGCTTCCACAATCCCTCGCACTTTCAATCTTCGGTCGGCCAACACCATATCGTGAATTTTTTCGATTGTTTCGGGTGTAGAGACCTCAACTGGGCGTCCACGACGTTCGGCATCTTCAGTGCTTGTACGGCCACAACGAAATTCAGTAAACCACTTTTTTACCATTGAAATCGATGGTGCAGAGTCCCCATAGTATTTATCAAGCTTAGCCTTGGTCTCGGTAATGGCTTTTTTCGCAAGAAATAATGCTTAATAAGCACACGAAATTCACTTTTTAAAAAAAATAGCTGTCAAACACAAACTAACTGACGCAGCAAGTTTAAATTTTGACAGGAGTCAACTGACAGATGCCTGTTGACAGGAGCAGTGTTGCTATTTCAGTAAAGAGGTCAGAAATTCAAAAAGTCACGGACTTATTGACCCGCCCTCGTATATTGTCTATGTCTCTCAAATATGTATTCTTTTCTTATGTTGACATCAAAATCATGTGCAACAATTTTTATTTCTTAACTTGGGCATTCTTCTGAAGCTGTAGCGAAAAGTCGTTTACGAAACATAATTTGATACCACCATTGCACTGCACTCCATAGATGGCGATGTTTTTTGTTTATACCTGAAATTCTGATTTGTCTGATGCATGTGACCTGTTCAAGGATCGAAACTCAATTGAGCAGGTCCGAAATTTGATATTCTTTCTGAAGTTATTTTATTTCTACTCATTTACTTTAATTTTTTTTGTTTTGGCTCCGGTACACATAGCTAACAACACCGTACACATTTGTTAGTCAATATGCCAATTTAAAAATTTAAATTAATTTCTAACCTTAGTTTACAAACACATACGAAATTCAAAAATGCTTGCACGTGCATATACTCGTATGTATGTAACTGCGGAAACACTAAGTACATATTAATAATTTGTTGCGAATATTCATGATTTAAGAAGTTAGTAACTGGTGAATTCGACTTCATTTAATATTTTTTAAATGAAAATATTTATATGGTCTGCAATTGAATAATCTTTCTATGATAATAACATTCATATTATTTTGTATTGTATACAACATTTTTTTAAAGCTTATATGTTATACAGGTATAAATGTGAATTTAAATACGTACTTACTTTGTACGGTACTTATTGAGCAGACATAAAGCATGGATAAACTATATTACGGATGCTTTAATTTCGTATCACAGTATTCTGCGTCCTCTTGGAAAGGTAAATGTTTTTTTTTACTTTTTACATATATAAGTATAACATACGTATGTATGTAGAAAAAGACAAATTTTGGTCAGAGTTCGGTAATTTGCTTAGAAATATACCTATCGATGAGATGCTCTTCGTAGGCGGAGATTTAAATGGCCACGTCGGAGAAACAAATGTTGATTATGAGGACTGCCAGGGAGGTAAAGGCTTTGGAACCAGAAATTCAGCTAGCGAAGACATCCTTGTAGCGTGTAGGGCTTACGGCTTAATCGTCTTAAATACAATGTTTATTAAACATCAACGACATCTTATCACTTATAGCAGCGGAGGCCACGAAACGCAAATAGATTATCACCTGTGCAAAATGTCGATGAGAAATCGTGTTAAGGACTGTAAAGTTATACTCAGAGAATCGCTGGTAAGCCAACACCGTCTGCTCATTACAGAATTTTTCACAGCTGAACCACCAAAAACACGGGCATAGTTTGGAAAGCCAAAATTCCGAGCGCCTCAAAAAGATAGCAAAGAAAGGCCTGGCTCGAACTCGAGCCGCAGCAGCGGAAAACCTGTACCAGGAGTTGGAGAAAATATTCTCACGATTGGCAGATAGAATACAAGCTATACAAGAAGTTCAAGAAGTTCAAACGTCGTCCAATAATACAGTGCCAAATATTTTTAAGCTCGCTGCTCAGAGGCGAAGAAATTCGATGGAAATAACCTCGCCGAAATACCTAAAAAACGCAGACGGTCGCTTATTAACAAATGAAAAGGAAATATGTGACCGGTGCACAGTGGATCCTTTCATACATGCTAGACGTAAAAAGTCAACTGCGACTCATTGTTTTTGATGTAGCTCCGAACAAAAACAATTCCCCACTGATCATATAACTGTAATCCAAATTCTGTTTAATTGATTTAGCAACAAGTTCTGGCTAATCAAAGGCCAATTTTTAGTTTTTCGTAGTGATTGCGTGTATTAATTGCATTGTGAGCTTCTCATATTTTATTTTATTATAACTCTAAATTGAGAAGGAAACAATTTACAAGAAATGGCAGGCTTATTAGTCGGTATGTTTTCTTTTATTTATCCATTTTTGATTTCTTGTGCCTCGTTTAATTGTCTTGTTAATAAGCCTCAAAAGCAGTCGTATTTTGTGGTGTGAAATTAAAAGATTTTGTGTTTTTTTTTAGATACGAGTAATCTAAATATGAGTATGTCAATGTGTCCAGATGAGTTATATATTTTTGTAAAGTGTATCGTTTCTAGTTAAAGAATATATGTCATTTTTGCTCCGAACGAATTTGCAAAATTTGATTTTCTTCCTTTTAATTGATAGAGTATGGGATTCCGCGAATCAAGATTATCTTCAGAACTATTACATCTTTCTCAAATGGCTTTACGTGCAAGTGGAAAGCGTATAGTTGCGGATGTTATAAAAGAAGTAACAGAGCATCCTCAAGCTGCAAAAGTTTTTAAAACTAGTCAAAGGAAGTTAGATAAAGTCCTATCCTACAGTAATGACGAGGCCCTTGCTTTGTATATAGACACAAAATTTACGCGTCATACATACAAAATTTTAAGAAAACAATCGATCGGAAAAGGACATGCATTAAATTCATCAGTTTACAGTTTAGCCAAAGCTTAAAAGGATTGTTTTCCTTCCGAAAATGCAATATGTGTCGATGAATCGAGTGCCTACATAAATTTAAAAGACATAGTTTATCACACAGCTAAGCGTTTGTTATTAGTGCAAGAGAGAGTATTCAATTTCGTTTCAAAACTGAAATGGACATATTGGGTTTCGGAAACACAAATGATGGCAATACTGCCAGGAGATTTTTCAAAAATCATTTAAAAAGCGATGAAATAACAGGAATTGATGCGAATATATTAAAATGGTCTTATATCATTTTAAGTTGTATATCATCGGGCCACGAAATTAACATTGACCTTTTTGAAAAATATTTGGAGGAAACAAAATATATTTATGAATGTTCAACTGGTATTCAATGCCCATCAGCATACATAAATTGCTTTGTCAATCTGTCGAAGTAATTAAACAATGCATACTTCCGATAGGACAATTATGCGAAGAATGCCAAGAGGCTGGGAACAAAGACTGCAGACATTTTCGAATATGTCATACCAGAAAAACTTCAAGACTAAATACTAACCGAGACCTTTTAAACATGCTTTTGATAACCTCTGATCCGATAATAGATTCTTTTCGAGAAAAACCTTTCAAAAATGTAACTTCAGTACCATCAGACATCACACAATTTTTAGCTGAACCTAAACCAGTTGGAAACACAAGACAACAAACAAATCAAGAAGATGAGGACAGATGCGTTCAGTACCGATTTGGATTCATCAGATTAAATCTGTAAACTGTATTATCAAAAAATAAAAAATAAAAAATAAAAGGAAAAATCGCTTGTTTTACTTTTTGGTTATTCTGTCATAAGCAAAAGTGTTTTCCATTTTTATTTTAACTTCGGATGGCAAAATTTAATGTTTTCAGCAAAAAATGTTGTTTTATGTAAATTGTATGTCAAATAATTTAAAATAAAAGCGTTCACTCAAACTTAACAATTTTTTACGTCTAACATGTATGAAACGGTCCACTGTGCGGTGGCTTGAATACTGCAAGGAGTTGCTTAACAAACAGTTTCCACGTGATATTGTGCCGACAGCTGGTCTATTCGAGGAGGAAGTTTCGGACTTTTCAATCGAAGAAATAAGTATAGCAATCGAAAAAATGAAGCAGGGGAAAGCGGCGGGACCAGACAGCATTCCATCAGAGTTTTGGTCGAAGTTGGAGGGAATCGGCAGCGAATGACTATCGAAACTTTTAAATAAATTAAAATGTTGACAACCTATACCGAATCAATGGAGAAGTAGATTCTTGGTTCCATTATACAAAAGAAAAGGCGACACTCGAGAATGCAACAACTACCGTTCAATACAGCTTACGTCACACAAAATGAAAATCGTCGAAAGAGTCCTAAACGAACGTCTTCGGCAAATATTAAAACTCGATAATAGCCAGTGTGAATTTGTTGAAGGAAGTTCGACGGTGGACGCTATCCAAAGCCTACGAATAATAATGGAAAAGCACCGAGATTCGTCTAAAGATTTACACATGGTATTTATGGACCTCGAGAAAGCATTCGACCGAGTGCCTAGGGATCTCATATGGGCCGCGCTGAGGTCTCAAAACGTACCGGAAACGTATGTTAGAGTAATACAAGACATGTACGGAAATGTGAAAACTGCGGTTAAAAGCTCTGCTGGACTAACGAGAGAATTTCCAGTTAATGTCGGAGTGCATCAAGGAAGCGTACTTAGCCCTTTCCTCTTTAACGTAGTATTCGACTATCTTTTAAAAGACTGCATGCGCGAAACCAATGTAACGCCAATTCTCTTCCCTGACGACGCAGTTATACTTAGCGATAACGCCGAAGATTTACAGAACGCCTTAGATTCATGGAAAAAGCGCTAGAGAGAAATGGGTTTAAAATAAGTCGTTCAAAGACAGAGCATTTGACGTGCCCATTTACGCATCCGTTGCGACCGAAAAGCACTATGTTTAAGTACTAAGGATCAATCATTAACATGGAAGCGAAATGTGACGACGACGTAAACCACAGAGTGAGTGTGGGATGGATAAAATGGTGGGAAAATTCGGGAATATTTTCCGACCGAAAATTTCCACTTAAATTAAAGGGGAATCTCTACACCACGGTTGTTAGACCAGCTCTTATATACGGTTCACAGTGCTGGACAATGTACGAAGCGTTTAAAAACAAAATGACGGCAGCGGAAATGAAAATGTTCAGACATATAAAGAATTCGGTAACCGAACAGCTTGAGGCGAATAGAATAAGCTGGTATCGGAACGTTCAAAGAAGATATGCGGAAAATCCGGTTAAAAAGGCACTAGCAACTACGATTACTCCAACTGTAAGAAAACGAGGTCGGAAAAAGAATTCCTGGACTTCTCAGATGGCAAATGCGCAACAAGGCCTGAGGCTAACCACTGAAGCGATCCAGGACCGAGCATTATGTAGACGCGTTCTGCGGTCTGCGACATTAGCCAACCCCATAAGTGGAGCAGCAGCGATGCAGTAAAAATGGGGAACTCGTTACGCATAAGTTCGTATAACGAGGAAAGGGTTAATAAAAGGATAAGAAGAAGAGATATACTTACAATAGATGTGCGTACATACGTATCTAAAGAGATAGTAAATAAAAATCTTCCTTATAAAATACTTTCAGATTTGATCTAAATAATTTCTTTGCACGTATAAATTTTTCCTATAGAATATTTTATAATTGAATTGTACTTTCGGTACTTAGCTTATTTCATTCTCAAAAATAAACAGTTTACATGGAATTCGTATTTGCACTTGATTAGTTAAACCTTAAAAGGGGAAAGTCTATTGGCAGTATACACAAAGTGCTATACCCAGCGAGTATATAGGTAAATTGGACAATGAAAATTGAAACAATTATAATTGTAGACCTGCCCTTGGTCTTGCATTCTCTGCCATATATGTTCCCACCTTGAATTTCCCTTCATCACTCCTTTCTTAAATTTTGCTCTACTCACTCCAGTTTGAACTCTCCAATATAGCTATTGTGAATTCTATTATTTATAATAAAATATAAAAAGCAAACGCCTAAAGTGTTTATGGTAATTATTTAGAAAAGGTGTCACAACCTCCGATTTTGATGAAATTTTAATATGTGAGGATATGCATTTTTCTAATAATTATGAACATTTTTTTTATGCCGGACTCTCATAGTTCGGAGATATAAGTTTTTGAAAGTTACTGTGGTATATATGTGATTAAATTAAGTATCCAGTGTTGCACAACGTTGGAGAGTTCAGTTATTACCCCAGTTTCAAACCAGAAGTTACCAGAAAGAACTAGAACCCGACAAATGTGGTATAAATACAGGATGAGAAACTGCGGACGATAAGTTGATTTTTGGAAAGCGATGGAAAAGGACCTAAGTCTTACTAAGTGAAAGATAAGAGATTTGAATTGTGAAATAGAAGTGAAATTGTTTGTGAATTGATTGAAAGTTGTATTTAAATAATAACAAATAGAGTGTTTTGAAACAGAATAACGTTTTATCATTTCAACTTATCGTCCGCAGTTTCTCATCCTGTATTTATACCACATTTGTCGGGTTCTAGTTCTTTCTGGTAACTTCTGGTTTGAAACTGGGGTAATAACTGAACTCTCCAACGTGGAGAGCTTGTATGATCCCAAAGTTAGGCAACACTGAATTCTTGATTTAATCACATATAACCACAATATGTAAAGTTTAAATAAATCTATCCAAAACCTCATCCATAATTACGGTTATTTGTTTGCAGTTTCTCATGTCATACCAAATTGGCGAACATTGTATGTACTATTCTTATTGCATACTGCTAGGGGTTGGGGAAATTAAATTTGAAGAATACTTTTAACTAAAACATGGTTGCATACTCCCAGGCGAAACTTAGTTGCATTTTGTATGGGAACTTTCAAAAACTTATATCTCTGAAACTAAGTCCGGCGTTTAAAAAAATTTCAAAATTATCAGAAAAATGCCTTTTCTTACCTATTTAAATTTTATCAAAATCGGAGGTGGTGACAGCTTTTCTAAATAATTACCGCTTTAATTTTATCAGGTTATGGGACCAGAAGGTTTTGCCAGGTGATTTAGTTGTGTTTGATCCTGTTCTAAAAAAAACATAAGAAGAAACTAAGAGAAAAAAAAAATAAAAAAAGAAGAATTGTCGCGCCAAGTGTCAAAGCTGCTTGTGAATACATGCATAGAAAATAACATGTATGTATGAACACTGTCAAATTCATCGTCGCGATTGGAATTATTATCCAGAAATAAGTATTGTGGTATATATGTGATTTAATCAAGGATCCAGTGTTGCATAGTTTTAGGATCATACAAACTCTCCACGTTGGAGAGTTCAGTTACTACCCCAGTTTCAAACCAGAAGTTACCAGAAAGAACTAGAACCCGACAAATGTGGTATAAATACAGGATGAGAAACTGCGGACGATAAGTTGATTTTTGGAAAGCGCTGGAAAAGGACCTAAGTCGTACTAAGTGAAAGATAAGAGATTTGAATTGTGAAATAGAAGTGAAATTGTTTGTGAATTAATTGAAAGTTGTATTTAAATAATAATAAATAGAGTGTTTTTAGAAACAGAATAACGTTTTATTATTTTGAATCCTAGCCGAAATATTACATTGGTGTCAGAAGTGGTATAAAACTTATTCTGAGTGCTGTGAAATAAAAAATAAAAAAAATAAAAAATAAAAAAATGGCACGTACATTGCTGGAGCTAAGTATACCCCAGCTGAAAATTGAGCTAGAGAAGCGGAATTTCCGCAGCTGGAGGGAAAAGTGATTTGATTCTTCGGCTACAAGAAGCGATCGAAAAAGATGGAAAAGATCCGAAATCCATTTTGTTCGACGTAGAAGAGGAGCTTGTAAGCACAGGGGTTGACATGTCTGCCATGATGGAATTGCTCCTTGGATTGAATTCTAAGTTAGAAGAACAAAGTCGAAGTATGGATCCTAAGTTTGAAGAACAGAAGAATTCTCTAGAAGAACAAAGGAGAAGTATGGATTCAAAGTTTGAAGAACGGAAGAATTCAGCAGAAGAACAAAAGAGAAGTATGGATTCTAAGTTTGAAGAACAGAAGATTTCCATTGTTGCCGCGCAGAAAGACACTGTTGAAGAGTTCAAGAATTCTCTAGAAGCGAAATTCGAAATAATCGACCAAAAATTAAATATGCACGAGGCAAAACTCTCAAAGGTTGGAACCGAATTCCAGGAACAGCTCGTGAAAGTCGAGGAACAGTTCGGGAAGGTTGAAAACAATATTGAGAATCTTGCCAAAGAACTAGAGAGAGTGAAGAAACAGAAGGTCCGAGAAATTTCTACAGACTGGCCTAGAAGGAAAGAGATGCAACCGCTTCTTTTCGATGGCCAAACATCGTGGCCAATATATAGAAGACAATTTGAAGCAGCTGCCATGACCAACAACTGGGACGACGGAGAAAAGTCGATTGCGCTCACGCTGGCACTGAGAGGTACAGCTGCGGAATTGCTGCAAACTATCTCAGAAGATAAACAACTCAACTACGACGCTTTAGTTAAAGCCATAGAAATGCGCTTCGGAGATGACCATATGCAGCAAGTATACGGAGTCCAACTGCGCAGCAGAGTCCAGAAGAGGGGCGAAACACTTCAGCAGGCCGATATCGAACGGTTGGCGCATTTATCTTATCCTAATGCCGGAGAAGACCTTATCAATGAAATGACTGCAGAGGCGTTTACCCAAGCGATTGAAGATAGGCAGTTGCAAATGGCTGTAAGAATGGCTGGAAAACGAACCCTCCCTTAGGCCCTAGCATTTGCCCTGACGATGAAAGCTGCCGACCAAGCCTCTCAAGGAATCCACCGCGTGAGAGAAGTGACAGCCGTGGAATGCTCCTGCCAACGAGCAGACGTCGTGGAGCGCAATAGTGTGCGTGGAGGACAAGTCCGTTGTTGGAACTGCAACAAAATAGGACATCTGCAGCGTGAGTGCAGGTCTCCACTTAAACAACGCAGTTTTCCACAATTCGCTGCTAGGAGACGTAACGAAGAGGCATCTGGCAGGAATGACATCTATCCTGCAAGCAGCGCAACGTAAAGTCAACAGGCGGGAAACGTGTAAGAACCAACTTCGAGGGGCAGAAGTTGGTTTCTGGAATTGACGCCCCCAGGATCAAAATCCAAGTCTCCCAAACAAAACGAAGTAACAAGAGTCTTACAGTGGAAGCCCACATTGGCCAGAACTTAAGTACAGGAACGTCGAGATTCCAATGGTGTACGGGAATGAGAATGCCGCATGCTTTAGGACAGTAGTCAACAAGAACGAGATCTTACCACCTTCCGCAGAGACACTAATTTGGGCGAAGCTGGAAGGAGATCTTGGGGGTCATCGATTCTATTTGATTGAGCCGGACTCTAAAAATCATTATCAGAATTACGTCGTGGGAAAGATGCTCGTTCAGCCGAAAGGCAAAATGGTCCCAGTAAGAATCTTGAATGTGGGAAATAAGAGCATCAAACTAAAGCAAGGACAATCGATCGGAGCTTGCATACCGATAACTGCTGTCATCAAGTTGTCGAAGGAGAATGCTGCTATATCTTTGCCATCAAGTAGCACAGCCGAGTTGAAAAGAACTATACTCAGGCAAGCCGAGTTGAACCAGGAGCAACGAGCGATGGCAGGGGAACTAATCAACGAATTTGCAGACGTATTTGCCTCGCAGTATGGCGAATATGTCAGCACACATTTGGTACAACACCGAATAGACACTGGAGATGCAAGACTCATACATCAACCTCCTAGGCGTTTACTATTAGCTAAGCAGACGGAGGTTGCAGAACTGGTTTCGACTATGGAAAATCAAGGGTTGATTGAATGCTCTAAGAGTCCGTGGGCATCACCCGTTGTACTGGTGAAGAAGAAAGAAGACACCAATAGATTCTGCGTGGATTATCGCCAGCTAAATAATGTCACCAAGAAGGATAGCTACCCGTTGCCAAGGATTGACGACACACTGGACACACTGTCAGGAGCGCACTGGTTCTCCACACTTGATCTGAAGAGTTGCTACTGGCAAGTACAGATCCATCCGGAGGACCGTGAGATGACAGCCTCACCGCAGGAAACGGGCTTTGGCAATTCACAGTAATGCCATTCGGATTGTGCAATGCTCCCGCAACCTTTGAGCGTCTAATGGAACGCGTTTTGCTGGGACTAACATGGAAAACCTGTTTGGTCTACCTGGACGATGTCATCGTGGTCGGCAAAACTTTTCAAGAACATCGAGATAAATTAAAGGAAGTGTTCCAAAGACTACGAAGTGCACAGCTAAAGCTAAACACGAAGAAGTGTCATCTCTTCAGGCCAGATGTCAAATACTTGGGACACATCATCTCATCCGAAGGGGTAAGGACAGACCCAGAAAAGATCGAAGCGGTGAAAAATTGGCCAGCCCAAGAGACAAACACCAACTGAGAAGCTTTCTGGGACTCGCTACCTACTACAGGCGGTTTGTGAAGGATTTTGCTGGGATAGCAAAGAGTTTGCATCAACTAACAGAAAAGGGAAAACAATTTAAATGGTCAAGTGAATGCGAAAGAAGCTTCAAAACTCTCAAACAACAACTATGTGAGGCCCCTATACTAGCGTACCCTACTTCAGGAAAAACATTTATTGTGGATGCAGATGCCAGCAACGTCGGAATTGGAGCTGTCTTTTCGCAGATGCATGACGGGCAAGAGAAAGTTGTTTCCTACTTTAGTAAGGTGCTCTCTAAGCCGGAAAGGAACTACTGTGTTACCAGGCGGGAACTTCTTGCTTTGGTCTTGACAACAAAGCATTTCCATAAGTACCTGTACGGACGAAAATTCATTCTTCGCACAGACCATGTATCTCTGAAATGGTTGCTGCAATTTAAAAATCCTGAAGGACAAGTCTCAAGGTGGATTGAACGACTCCAGATGTACGACTACGAGATACAGCATCGAAAGGGAAGTCTTCACTCTAATGCGGATGCTCTGTCCCGGCGACCTTGCAAATCTGATTGCAAACATTGCGCACGACAAGAAGAAAAAGACGCGGTATCCACTCAACGGCTAAGAGCTGAGCCCACTGACGGTTGGAATGAAAGTGAAATGCGAAACGCCCAAAAAGAGGATCCGGATATCGAGCCAATACTCGCTTGGAAAGAACACGAAGAAAAACCAGATTGGCAGGAAATATCCAATAAAAGTCCCGAACTGAAGGCATACTGGGCACAGTGGGACTCGCTTCATGTTCAAGATGGTGTTTTGAGGCGAAGGTGGGAAAGCTCGGATGAAAAGACGTTTGTGATGCAGCTCGTTGTGCCAAGGTCAAGAGTCAGTGACGTGCTAAGGGAACTGCACGATGGAATATCCGGAGGTCACCTGGGAGTGAATAAGACGTAAGAAAAGGTGCGAGAACGTTTTTATTGGGTGCATGCCAAGGACGATGTAGAAAATTGGCGCAGAAAGTGTGTCACCTGTCACCTGTCACCGGCAATACAACGTTGGAGCGCCATTCGCAGTTGACATCGCAGGACCGTTTCCTGAAACCGTAAATGGAAATCGCTACATTCTTGTTGTTATGGATTACTTCAGCAAGTGGCCTGAGGCTTTCGCTATCCCTAACCAGGAAGCCAAAACCATGATTGAGCAGATCGTTAACAACTGGGTGAGCAGATTCGGCAGCATGAATACGAGGTATGATGTCAAGGCGACCACAACGGGATTCCAGGAAGAAGACCTAGTGTGGCTATATAACCCTCATAGACGGAAAGGCGTATCACCCAAATTACAGCAAGACTGGGAAGGAACATATAAAGTCGTAAAACGCATCAACGATGTTGTCTATCGCATTCAACGAGGAAGAGGCAAGATGAAAATGGTTCATGTGCATCGAATACATCGCTATACTGGGCAAAATGTCGAAGAGCTTGTTCGGGACGTACAAGTTTAAGAGGGGGATATTGTGGTATATATGTTATTAAATCAAGAATCTATTGTTGCATAGTTTTAGGATCATACAAACTCTCCACGCTGGAGAGTTCAGTATTTGCCCAGTTTCAAACCAGAAGTTACGAGAAAGAACTAGAACCCGACAAATGTGGTATAAATACAGAATGAGAAACTGCGGACGATAAGTTGATTTTTGGAAAGCGATGGAAAAGGACCTAAGTCGTACTAAGTGAAAGATAAGAGATTTGAATTGTGAAATAAAAGTGAAATTGTTTGTGAATTAATTGAAAGTTGTATTTAAATAATAATAAATAGAGTGTTTTTAGAAACAGAATAACGTTTTATCATTTCGAATCCTAGCCGAAATATTACAGTATGATAGATGGAGCGTGCAGGTAGAAGCGCTTCTCATAATGGAAGAAATGGAAGTTCTTCGATGCAGTGGACAAACTGGAATGTATGAGTGTGCAAATAAACGATGATTATGCCATTATGTTGATATACAGTTTGTCCGTATCGTAGGTATGAAAACTGTCGCTGTGCAATAGAGTCTCGAGATGAACTGCCATCTGTTGATGTCATGAAAATAAAAATTATCGAAGAAAGCGAAGCTAAAAACCAATCTTCGAATGGTGTTGTTATTGCTATGGCAGCTGGTAGTAACTCACGTCAAAATCGTATAAAAAGAGCAGAGCGGAAAGTACCGAAAGTAACATTCGATTTTAAATGTTTTATATATGGCGCTGTGGGTCATAAAGCGAATGTTTGTCCAACAAAGAAGTTTGTAAAGGGACAACAGGCAACAAATGTTGATGTTTCTTTTGCAGGAAGCCATACAGCCATGAATGCACGCGATTCACATGCAGGTTAAATTAACAGGGTATGGATTCTTGATTGCGGATGCACATCACAGTTATACGACGATGAATATTTATTCAAATCCATGGGAGATTCTAATAAAACAACGTTAAATCTTGCAAGCGCTGCATCGGCCGATGTAAAGATATTATTTACCTCTCCGTAACTGGAGATTGTGGCCAACAATTAGTTAAATTCAAGGACATGTTATATGTTTCTGATTTAAGGACAAATTTAATTTCTGAATTATATTTTGTGCAAGAAAATTCTGAGTGTGCAAGAGAAGTAGACCAGCCTGAATCTTCCGAACTGTTGAGGTGCCACGAAAGGTTGGGTCATCTTAAAACAAAAGACATAGTTAAGATGGTTCACGGCGGTTGTGTACCTATGGTTGATATAAAAAACATTGAATCTTCCGAACTGTTGAAGTGGCACGAAAGGTTGGGTCATATTAACACAAAAGACTTAGTTAAGATGGTTCGCGGCGGTTGTGTACCTACAGTTGATATAGTGTGCAGTGTGCTTGAAATGGATGATGACATCTGTACCGTTTTCAAAACATCGAGAACCGTGAAAAGAAATATTAAAAATTATACATTCAGATGTAGTTGGTCCATTCCGAACAGAATCAACTGGACACGCTAAATATTTTGTCACATTTATTGACGATTGTACAAGGTCGTGTGAAGTTTATTTCTTAAAACAGAAAAGCGGTGTTCTTGTAGTAGTTACACCTTATCAAAAACTTGTGGAAAGGCAAACTGGATAGAAATAAAATGTCTACAGTCTAACAATAGTCGTGAGTATTGTTATGGAGAATTTGATAAGTATTTGTCTAGCCAAGGTATAAAGAGAAGATTTACAATTCCTCATCTCCTCAACAAAATGGAGTAGCAGAACGAAAGAGTCGAATGCTGTTGGATATGGTCAGGTGTTTATTGCTGCAATCCAACTTGGGCTCTTCCTTTTGTTTGGAAGCAGTTGCCACTGCTTGTCATATCCGGAATCGATGTCCAAAAAGAGCTTGAAAGGTGGAAGTTCTTTTGAAAAATGGACTGGAAAAAATGTAAACTTCAACTATCTGAAGGTGTTTGGTTTAAAAGTGCTTCTTCTTAATAAGGATCCTATTAAAGACAAGCTTGTCCAAATATATATTGAAGGTGTTTTTGTTAGTTATCCTAGGAACCGAAAAGGGTATCGAGTATGGCTGCCAAATAAGCATCCGATAGTTCTTGCATGGGATGTAAAGTTTTTGGAAGAGGAGACAAATAATATGCCAGATATGATAGTGCTGGATGAACTATTAGCGCCGGCACCAGATAACATAAGCAGAACAACAATTGTTGAGTTCTCGCCGTGTCCTTTGAAGACTGCGTTTAATTCTGGAGAACAGCAAAATACAACAATGAACACGGAAAAAGAAAAACAGTCTTCTGAATTACCTTTGAAGTTGCGTTCGAGAGGGCGACGGAGAGAGCTGTTTCCGTCAACAACAGCAACAATATCTACTCAACGTGAAAGTGAGGACATTAATAGCGATGAAGGTGTATTTGGCGGAAATTACTCTTGCAGATGCCTTGAAAAATAGTAACGCCGAAGAGTGGAAGAACGCCATGGAGTCGGAGTTTGTAAGTATTTGAAAAAATGATATATGGAAAATTATTACGAAGGATGATAGTGATCAGGCCGTTGGATGTCGCTGGGTTCCTACTACCAAACATGGTGCTGATGGTAGTGTTAAGCGATATAAAGCTCGACTTGTGACAAAGGGCTATAGTCAAAAATATGGGGTAGATTATTATCAGACTTTTGCTTCGGTTGCAAGACTTGAAACATTGCGTTTACTTTGCGGCTTGGTCTGAAAATCTGTCAGTTTGACGTTGTTAAATAGATCATTAAACGAGAAATTCCGGATATGATGAAAATATTGCTAGGATATCAAAATATGAAAAAGACCTTGGAGTCAAAGCAAACAAATGCAAGTGAAACTTCGTGGCGGAGGAAATGCTTGGAAATTGCAGAAGGCGCTGTATGGGCTATGACAAGCAAGTTGTCAGTGGTACGAGAAACTTCGTGGAAAACTTCTGACTATGGGACGGAAGGCCACTAAAAATTAACCATGTCTTTACCAAAATAACGATGGCAATGGCTTCTTTTTCGTTTTAATATATGCTGACGACATCCTGGTTACATCAGATAACGTGGAGCGCATAAGGGATATGTACCAATGTCTTTCCAATAACTTTGAAATTAAATGTCCTGGTCCTGCCAAAAGTTGGCTTGGTCTAAAAAAAAAGGCAAAATAATGATGGAATTGAACTTTTCCAAAAGAGATATACTCTTGCTCTAAGCAGTTCAAACTGGAGGCCTGTAACTCATGAAAATCAACGGTATAGTAAGTTAATAGGTGCTCTAGTATATTTGTAAGTAGCCACTCGTCCAGATTTCGCTAACATAGTAGCGAGATTAGCACAATTTACAGATTAGACATGGACTTGCCACTGGCTTGTAGCGAATCGAGTGATTCACTGACCATTATGGGATCCATAATGTTTCTCTCACTGCATTAGTGAGGAAACCAAATATCCACCTTTTTCGACATTTTAAGCCTTTAAGTCTTTGCGAAATGGTTACATGGACGACGTTAAACAAATGTCAGTGTTTTTAACCGATGCAAATTCGGTCAATTTGCTTTAAATCTCCCGTTGCGCCTCTCTGACCCGTTTTAAAAAAAAAAAAAAAACAAAATCTGCCCTCTATTCTCCTACATTTAAAATAAAAATATTGAGCACTTAAAACACGTCAAATTCTCATAACAATGTAAAAGATAACCCTCTCTATTTAAATAAACAACAACCATTTCACAACGGTATTCACTGAGATTTTCTGACACGATAAACACTACTTCCAAGAAAAAAACGGTAGAACTAATTGAACAACATAATATATTATACTTATATTATATTTTTCGTTACTTTCGACACACGGTCTAGTTTCCTATATAAATGAGCCGACCAGGGCGACCTGGCAGGTGTCCTGACCACATTTATGGACGATTATGACCAAATGCGAAAAGTATGTGCTTGACTTAAATATTACTGACCATGCTATGACAGGACTCCTAGTGACATTAAATAAAGACAAAAATTGTAGACTATCCAACTCTGTCAAAAGTAGTGATAGAATCGACTTTCTTAGATCTAAAAATAATTTATGTTATGAGTGCTGGGATAATACATATACTTCGAATAATGCATCTAGTACTTATTCATTGCTTATTGGCTCTCTAAACAGGCATATTCCTTGTTGTTCTTACTCCTTGCCTCCCAAAAAATTACTTAAAAAACTGAAGCCATGGATATCGACCAACTTAATGTTTAAAATTAGGAATAAAAATAAACTGAGGATCTTATGTAAAAAGTACCCCAATAACTCGAATTTAAAATGTAAATATAATCAACTGTGCAACAAAGTGAAAAAGGGAATTCCGTTGTGTCGTGATAAATATTACCGTGATTTATTTAGATCAGCAAAGGGAAACTTGAAGTACGAATGGCAAGCTGTAAAAAGCCTACTAAACAAATCAACTACATCTCAAAAACCAATTTTTTTATTACTTGACAACTTTGAAGTGCATGACAAACTGGTTATGGCTAATGTTTTTAATTGTTATTTTGTCAATATGGCCTCCAGTCTACAAACGAGTCCTGTCAAATCGGTTTGCCCTATTTGTCGTCCCTTTATTGAGAATATAGAAATAAATACTTTTGCTTTTCAACATTTTACTCCTCTGGAGATTTTGAATGTTATTGAGTCCTTACCTAATTCAAATACATGTAGTGGTGATGGTATCTCAAATTTAACGCTTAAAAAGGTTGCATGTTTTTTGGTTGATGTCTTGTCTTTTATTTATAACCGTTGTGTTTTTGAAGGGATCTTTCCCGAGGATCTTAAAGCTGCCGATGTCATTCCTCTTCTTAAAAAAGGTTCTGGATCTGATATTGGTAACTATAAACCGATCTCATTACTTCCAGTTTTCAGTAAAATCTTTGAAAAACTGATCAAAAATAGAATAGTGAGTTTCTTAACTTAGACTAATTTCTTCAATTCAAATCAATTTTGGATTCAGAAAGGGAAATCAACGGAAGATGCGCTTTTACAATTCCGTTCCCAAATTATGTCAAACCTTGATGGTAAAAAATTTACCGCAGGACTCTTTATTGACATCACCAAAGCTTTTGACATGGTCGATCACAACCTTTTGTTGAAAAAGTTAGAGAATGCTGGTTTTCGTGGATTTATCCTGGATCGGTTTGGGTCCTATCTTAAAAATAGGTCTCAAAGGGTCAAAATCGACGGTATTAGAAGTGGAAAGATGTTTTTTAATATCTGCGTTCCTCAAGGTTCTGTTTTAGGTCCCATTCTGTTCTTAGTCTTTATAAACTCACTACTTTCGTTTAATTTCAAAGGTTCGCTCACTGCATTTGCAGATGACATTGGCTTTTCTTATGGCTCGAAAAGTGCTCTAGACTTGGTCTCTGACATAAACTGGGATCTTGATTTATTAAGGCATTGGTTTTCTGCTCATAGTTTAGTTTTGAGCTTCAAGACTAAATTAATGTATTTCAGTCTCTCCTCGAATCACAATTACGAAACTAATATTTACTTTCACTCACAGGAGTGTAGGAGGTACTGTCCGCAATCATGCTCGAGTTCGTCTGATTCCTCCAGTTACTCTTATAATAGTAATATTAAATGTAGTAAAAATTGTTTGCTTGTAGAGAATGTTGTTGAGTTCAAATATCTGGGACTTACCCTTGATTCTAGGATGAGCTTTGTTAACCATGTAAATATATTAAAAAATTACTTCCGATACATCGTTCGTCATTTTTATTATATGCGAAACGTTTGTTCAATCAGTCTTTTAAAGACTATATATTATGGCATCTTCCAATCTAGACTTCAATATGAACTTGCCTGTTGGGGCGGTGTGTATCTAAGTAATATTCAATCATTGCTGATATTACAAAAATATGTTATAAGAACAATTTGACGTAAACCTGCTAGACATTCTAGTTTTCCGTTATTCTGTTACCTGAAGATCCTTCCTATTCGTCATTTGTTCTGTTTTAAGGTGTTGAAAATGTTCTATATGAAGTCCGGTAACCCTAATTTTCGTTTAATTTCTAGTCACAATCTCCGTGGAAACCTGTCTTGCACTCATTCCATTCCTTATTTTCGAATCTCTGCATTTTGTAATTTTTATATTGTACTATTTTATCTACTCGTTTGTTTAATAAACTTCCTGCTTCCACTAGAACAATATCACTTACGTCTACCTTTCTAAAGAGAGTAAAATGCTGGCTTTTTACATTTGATTTTAATCAAATTGAATCTTTTGCTTTTGACGTTTTGGCTTAAATATATTTTTTGCTCCACCAGTTTTTGTTTTTTATATGTAAGCTTTTAAATTTAGAATTATTATTAGTTTTATAAAAAAGGGTCACCCCACCCATAAATAATTTATCACTCCTATTTTATTAATGTAATGGATGCCATTCAATTCTATTTTATTTAAAATACTGAATGTTAATCTTTTTCTTATTATTTAAAAGATATTTGAATATGTAGAAGATTATATGAAATATTAATTATAAAAAATAAGAAACAAATAAATAAATAAATGAAATAAAAAAATTCTTAATCTGATACTTTACCACTTAAGAGAACTTTTCATGAAATTAATTGATGTAAAACGATTAGATTTTGCTTATTTTCCAAGCGTAGTTATTATTAAGCATTAAGTCGCTACACAGAAAGAACACCGAAGATTACAACTGCGGAACAAATGCGGAACCTTTTCCGCATTTTTTTCCTACTATTAATGACTACGTAATTCTTTGATAAAAGTTCTTCTTTCAAACTGATAAGAATGCTACTTCAAACTGTATTATATGAAGATTTTGTTTGAAAGTTTATTGGTTTCCTATACACTCTTATGCAAAAACTTTTTCGTATACTGGTAAGGAGTTGATCGACCTGAATATTTTGCATTTGTCTGCAGTTTTGTGTTTTTAAATAAGGCTAATAATCGAATCTTTCAACACTTATTGAACAGCGATTGGTTGATTGCATCAATAAGCATTTTAGCGTGTGGAAAATTGCAATCCATCTAATGGTTGAAAAATTAAAAAACTTCCTTCACGTTTGTACACTAATTGTGTCGGTGGAACATGGACTCACGAAATACTGTGTAAATGGTACAGAGTTCTTTCTTTCTAAAATACTTTTCACAAAAAAGAAATTGAATTTATAAGCATGTTCCCATCACTTTTTATCCGTCGTGCATTGAAGTTCATATCTATAATCGCGTTTTGGATGTACCACTTGGACTTCTGATCAGATGTATTAAATGTTTGTTTTAAAGCTGTTATTTTTGGCCCTTACCTTATGGTTCCTTAAGTCACGGTAGCTAACCCAACTGGCTGAAGTGTTGGATGACTTTTAAATTTGTTGTATTGGCAATTTTTTGTTGTTTTAAACTTTGTAGTCTTTCGCTATATCAGATGATATTGTTGTTTGTAACAGTATATTTCTCTGTTACGGGTAGGCAATGAGAGATGTCAACTTGACGATTTCCAGTGTTGCAATTACCTTCTACAAATTAATTGTGCTTATAATACCTCTACGTGGTAACCGCCGGGTACTGGTCAATGTCCATCCGGACTGGACCTACGGTGTCAACGGTGGAAAAAATTCCGGAATAAATGAGACCATATTCGGGCTTCTCCGACATATTTGGAGCTCAGGCCGGTAAGGATTTTCGAGACTAAATCAGGCTCTTGGAAAAGAGATGGTGGCGGAAGAGCCCTTAATGGTCCAACGGCAGCACTCACATCCCATAACGGGTTACTGGCTTTCGGGTAAACCGACCCCTCATCCAAGGGGTATATGAAATGACACTTTTCCTCCAGGTTGGGGGTTGTACCGCCGGGGTAACTACCCGGCCATGGAAAAAATACAAAAGTAGCCTCGGATATGGAAGGATCTACAGTTGACAACCCATGCGAACGAATTAAGGAAAATGAACTTCGGATATGCACGTGGAATGTTAGGTCCCTTAACAGGGCACGAACAGCCGCACAATAAGCCAAGGCCCTAGACTGCTGCAAAGCGAACATAACTGCCAGCCAAGAAATGTGATGGGATGGGCCGGAAAAAAGAGGATGAAAAAATAATCTATTCCGGCGACTGTTATTATATATTCGTTTTAAATAATTAACATTTTGATGTATAAGTAATTATCTGCAAAGCCTTAAGGGCTTATCTGCAGAAGACTAGTTACATAATGTAATCTTTTTGTTTAACGTTTATTCCAAAAATAAAAGAAAAAAAAAGTGAATATATAGATACATATGTTGATATGTCATTCTAAGTTCAAAAAGTAATGTTTCGCTTTTTCAATAAAAGAGGTTATGAAAAGTTTCTTAAATCGCTTGGAAGCTCATTAAATATTTTCGGCTATGCTACTTTATATCGTCTTCGTCCGTACTCTTTCCAGTGTTGCGGAATGTTATATCATCCTTGTTGTCTTCTTCTTTTGTTGAAGTCATGTTGAGATTGTATTTTGTAAGTATTATAGGTATTATTCCAAAATCTTGAAATAATTTCCATCTTATGCAGCTGTTCGATGTTAAGCATTTTCTTCTTATTGCTGATCTGTTGTCGGTGCTGACGCTACCCTGTTTTTGCACGGATTATTAATTTGTGTATTCGTGTTTGTATTTGCTCCAGTGATTGAATTCCCCCCCTCTACTATACCATGTAGTAGAAGAGATTCTACTAGTCCAAAATTGCTCTCCCGTAGAACCTCCACTGTGCAAAAGTTCCTGAAATGGAACAGTGCGTAAGTTGACTGCCGAAGTTTTGTCTCAAGCGTTTTTATATGGTGGCTCCATTTAAAATTGTAGTTCACGATAACCCCTAAATATTTAAGTGTTGAAACATTTTGAATAAAAGTATCGCATCCTTCATCTCTTTGTAGTTATATATGGTTCCCTGCATTATGAAGGCACTTGGTGTGCATGCATTTTTATTATTATTGTTGCTTTTTGGATATATGGTGAGCATATATACATTATTTTTCTTTTCATTGCATTGAAAACGAGACCATGATTATGACACCAAGCTCCATTGAATTCCTCTTGCATTAAATTTACTGCCGTTTCCGCACATTTATGATTGACAACTATCGCTGTATCATCTGCATACGCATATCCTTTACTCTGCCGAAGAGCAGAAAATAGATCATTCATATACTATGAAAAGCAATGGCTCGAGTTTTGATCCTTGCGGCACTACATAGAGTGTATTCTCCAGATCGCTATAATGCTCTTTAATTTTAACTTTAATGTTAAAAGTTACCTATTTTTTAGGTAACTTTCAAACCACCTCCGGATGATTTCTCTCACGCCGATTTTCTCTAGCTGCCGTAATATATTCCTGCGATTCAGGGTATCGAACGCCTTTTTAAAGTCGATGAATAAGACAACTGTATTCTGGTTTCTGTTTATTTGGTTGGTGAACTCTCCCAATAGTTGATTCATATTTGTGTTTTTCCTAAACCCATACTGGTTTTTTTCTAAAATGTATCTATCTAGATATCGGTAATACCTATCTGAGAGTACCCCTTGAAGCACTTTATCTACTACTGACAGAATAGAAATGGGTCTATAGTTCGATATGTCATTTTTTAAAACCAGTTTTGCAGAATGAGTATTGACAAGTTTGAGGAGATTCTCGCACTGGTAAGATAAAGTTTTTAGTTTAGCTTACCTGAGTAACTTAATTTTAATTCTTAAATGGTGGATTTCAAAATAAGAAGAAATGATACAGTGATGCGTTGTTCTATCCCTTCGAGAGTACGGCTAGCTCTAACTTTGAGGTACATTGCTACCGGCGACTCATACAGATCTCTTGAGTTTTTGTCCCATATCTCTAGAAAAGCAATAGCTAAATTTGTACCAGAAGTATTGAATACAATAGCTCAGACAATGCAATAGAAATATTTAAAGGCAGTTGGTTGTATTTTTATCTTTATTCATTATTTTAATTAGTTTTCTTTAGACACCTACCGCACAAGACGAATGGTTTGCAGTTGCGAAAGACTTCGAAGTATTTTGGGACTTTCCACATACTTTAGGTGCAGCTGATGAAAAACATACGAGTATTCGGATCAAAGCTCCGCCAAATTTGGGATCCGATTATTTTCATTACGAGGGATTCTTCAGTATCGATTTATTTGCTGTTGTAGATGTACATGTCAAATTTTTATACATCGACGTAGGCGGTAACGGAAGAGCGTTCGATATTGTTATACTGAAGAATTCTTCGAACTTCGGACTTACAACGGGAAAGTCAAACATCCCACCTCCAAGGCCTTTAAAGGGTTAATACGTGAAAACGCCGTTTTACTTCATAGGGGATGACATTTTTGGCTTGGATCGAAACTTCATGAAGGCCTATGGGAGGAATGGAAACCTAACCACATCTCAGGAAATTTTCAACTACCGATATGGCTTTTGGAAGGCTCACATCTCGTTTTAGAATTTTTCATCGTCCTATGGAAATAGACGTGAACAGTTCAATCGATCTAGTGAGAGCATGCTATGTGCTACACAACTACCTCTCAAAAAATAAACAGACAGCAGATAACGCCGATCGAGTCAACCAAATGGATTTGCCTGAAACAATTACACCTATGTCTACCCAAGAGCATAACAGGTATAAATATGCATATGCAGCAAAACAAAATTTAAGAAATTATTGTGTAAGGGACGGTGATGTTCCATATCAATGGGTTAAGATTTCAAAACAAACCGTATCCTAATTTTTTATTCAATTTATGTTTATTTTTAACTCTTAGATTTAGATTTTAAAAAATAAAATCGAACTTATTTCCAAACAAAGACTGAATGTGTTTATGTATGTACAGAATTAAAAAAAAACATAAAAGCAATAAAAAAAAAGGTAATTAAAAAATACACAAAAACCATATTTATACATCGTCATCAAACTGGATGTCAGCATCCAATAATGCTGCGCACAGCTTGTCGCTCGCACCACTTCTGGCTGACGAGGACAACGACGAATGACTGTGTTATCTGGGCAGAATACTCTGCACCTTTTTCCTGCTTGTAAACATCTGGATTTCACCCATTGTTTCCGCAGTTTCCACAGGTGATAATTGCTGGAGCTGCAACGCTATAGTCTTCGCAAATGAAGAGTATATGTTATGCTCCTCTTTCACACTTGCATATTTCGCAATTGCAGAAAGTGCACTTGTAAATTGACCATTCTTATCAGATTTCGAGGATGATTTTCTTTTAAACTACTGATGATAGAAGCTGATAGAAGCTGATGGTGATGGTGACGACGATGATAATGGCAATGATTGCAACACGGGTGAGGGTATTTCTAGTGTAGATGTTCGCAGCAAAGTGGGCTCCTCAATGCATATGGAAGCATTGCCTCCTATTTTCACTGCTTCTGCAGCACACTGTCCTCCTGTAAAAATAAATGGATCAAAAATAATGTAAACAATTGTTTTTGTATATTTTCTTACCTCATCATAATTACTTTTTGTTCTTCTCAGAACAATGACCGAATCCAAAAATTGTTATTCCTCATAGTAGTACAGATGCGGCGGATATACATCCCCGCCGATGTCCCTGATTTTTTTGAGTCGTCTACTTTTTTTTCTCCGTAACGTAAGCTGTACGCAAATTTTTAATCTTTTTTTAGCTTTGCATCTTTTCCTATCTCCCTTGATAATTGCAGCCAAGCTTTTTTCAGCCATCGCGGAAAAAAAAACACAAATGTCAAACAGAAACTACAGCCTATAGAATACTATCCATAAAAAGCAATGGACCGAGCAATACATAGAAAAAAAATTTTCATAGAATACTATTTGAAGTCTGCACAAGCAATTTTCGTAGAATGCCACATTCAAGGAACCTTAAAAAAAACACATCTGAAGCTCGCGACACTCACTCGCACTTTGATGTCAAAAAAGGATTTAGACAAGGCGATGCGCTGTCATGCGATTTTTCAACATCATACTTGAAAAAATAGTGCAAAACTCACCAGCAAACTCATATCGATTTCGATTTTTAATATTTCATTGTTGCTTAAGTGTAATCTCCTATTATTGACTTAAATTTTTTCACGCACTACGGTCTGCTTATAGACGTTCATATGTACAAACGGTGACGTGAAATAAGGGCCAATGAAATAAGGCCAAGGTACTACAAAATTGGCTTAATTTCGTCTTTCAAAACGAAATAAGGCCAAATCGGCTATTTTTTTCGATTTGGCTTTATTTCACTTTCAAAAATGAAATAAGGCCCGCGTAGTCATTATAAAAATCATTTTCGAAAGTTGAAGTAGTCACATATCGGATGAAATTCCGACTTATCAAAATGTCATTGACATAAAACGATCTTGATATCGAACCTGATTGTAGTCAACCACCTCACTATAATTGTCATATGCACGTTGGTTGGGAATGCGTACTGCAGTGAATGGGCTGCAAGCCATTCTATAAGCAACCGTGTTTAGCTGATAAGAACCAATGCCATTTTTCAATAATTCTCACCACAGAATGCGTTGGTATAAAATGCTTGCAAGGAAAAATTATCCTAAGTAAAAAGTCCTGGATCGTAGGGCCAACTAACTGCTAGTCGTTCAGTGACACACCAGTACTGGTGCGAGCTAATGGATTAAACATTATTCAAAACTTGTGCGTAACTGCATGGTGTGGAATATAATAACTGCCAGAAAGATTGCCAGATTGACCAATTTCATATGTCCAAGAGCAACACATTCCCGCATGAAGGCTACGTATTTCTCTCGCAATTCCCTTTTCGCAGCCAATCGACGCTTAACAGGGTGATGCACCAATAAATGAATCCATAAGGTTTTTCGCGTTATTGCAAAATGGTATACAAACGATGTATCAGCTATCTCTGGTTCTCAAGTGAATCGGTAAGAAGATCGTTGGGAACAACTGCAGAGACCTCCTGTAGCTTTCAAAAGTTGCGGATGACCTCTTCCAGGTAAAAATCCTTCTTCGGCACTTAAGTGCAAAGTGTGCGCTTAATCATATGTGATAATCAGAGCTCACAAGTCAGATCTAATAAGAGCATCTATTATACCAGGTCAACCAAACTTCGGAGCTGTAGTCTCGTCAAGTGCTGCCACTAATTAAAGTGGACGTGGATCGCTGGAGTAACCGATGTTATCGATGGAATAATATAACATATGCATTGATATCCTTAGAGAAATCCAAAAAATATATTTGAATCTAAGCAAAGTGCTTCCCTCTACAATTACCTCACAATTTCTTTTGCGAATCTGTGACAAAATGTTCCTGCGATCCAGAATCGGAGAGGATACGAGCTAGGCACTGCTGTAAAATTGCGCTCGTCTGGTTGATTCGGGTAATATAAGTTGCCACAAGATCTGATGGTCACAAAGGTGGTTGTGCTAATGCTTGTGTATGTTCTAAATAATTTGAACTGCGAAATTCGTTTTTAAGCGACCAATGGTTGCACATTACTATCACGGCAAAACATATTACGGAACTAATAACGACACTGACAACATCCAACTAACGAGCACTTCTTTGATATCCTTGTTGAGGCAGGCGAAACATAAAGCTAAGAACACAACATACATCTGCGTCTTCTACTGCCGCGGAGAACTGTCACACTGTTCACTTATGCGTGAACCCATAAAAAACTCATCATATGCATCTGCGTCTGCATCTGCTGCTTTTTCAACTTTTTGATTTCAGGTTGGGTGGTTATAAAGTAAACATAATTTTTTTTTCCCATTGGTCCACAGAAAATTTCATGACCTTAAACGCTTAAACCGAATCCGTTTTGTGTTCACTATTGTCCGCAAAATCTCTGCAGACTCCTCAGTGGCTGTGTTTATGGTGAGAAAACTGTATACATTACATTTATCAACTTTAAATAATAAAACCCCTATTTAGTAATTTAAAACTACAAGCTGCGATTAAGTAATTAGCTCGCATTCTACAAGAAAATACTATTTATTTGTTCTTATAAAAATTTACTGCAACAATTAATCTTAATTTGAAAGTATATTGATTATTAGTATGAATTTGGTTTACTTACATTTATCTGTAAAAATGTATTTGGTTACTTTTTATATTGAAATACAATTCTATGACTAAATATTTTATCTGGCCTCGGATGACGTTGGCTTTCGAAATATTCATTTAACGTAATAATTTCAACAAAACTGGCCTATTGCTTTTTATTCAGTTTTACTATCAGTCACAAGTTTTAGTCTGATGAAAACCTAAGTTTGATAAGCATAGAATGCTTTCTCGAGCCGCAATGAATGCACATTTATTTGTATATTGGTACATTTCGTGGCTACGCAAACTCATGAACCTAAAATTGAACCCCTTTCTTCAAGAAAATAGTTGAATAATGTAACTTCAATCTGGCTTAAGGTCTAAGCACAATTGCGTCTTATATTGAACACATCTGCGTTTGAACGCTATTTTTGCAGATATGATTTTACCGCTAAAATTGCTTGACTCCTCAAAAGCATTTGATTCCATAAACTATAATAAAAAAAAAATTACGCCGGAAACGCATTTGCCCTTTTGCTTTATATGAATTCAATGCTTTCTAGTAAAAAAGTAGTAGTACGTACCGTGACTTTGCAGTAAAGAAAAAGTTGGGACACGCTGAGCTTTTGCTTGCTTTTAACACTTAACATCTGTGGAAACAAACGCAAAAAATGTAAGATAAACAAACAAAATCGTTTTGTGGACAAGTTAATTTGGCTGTTTTGAGAATTTGATGCAAAATATTTTGAATGAAGACATGCTTTGAATTAAAACAAATTTAAGACAAAAAAAATTTAATTCGCAAGAAACCCTTCTCTTTGATTGTTGATTCTTCATAAAATTTTGAAGGTCTGCTATCAATTAAAAGGGTAAAGAAAATAATCGTCCTAATAAACTGCAATAAAAATATTGAGAATGCTTGCGGCGCTTTTTGTAAATGATCGGGACTTAGTTGTTTTTCAACAAATCCATCTTTAACAAGCGATCATTTTCTAACTGAGATAGGTCAAAAATGCCTTTGAGTTTAGTGACATTTATAATTGAGATTATATTAGATATAATTTATATATATTACGAGTATATATATAATTTATATGTTTATAAAACGGTTGTAATATTGCATGTGATAAGCTTATATAAATACCTTTTGGGATGCCAAAAAAAAACAGATATATGGGTCTGAAACTTTGGGTGGGTTATTATTTTTCATTTCGGATTTTTAATATTTTAACTATTTTTATTTTATTATCTGGAATTTTGGTACAAATTGCTTTCGTGTTGATAAAACATATTTTGAGTTCAAAAAACCTCATCTACTCGTATATCCAAGCGTCTATGTTTTTAATCGTGTCATTTTAGAAAAAGGCGGAGGATAGTTGCCTTCCAATATAGTGATATAAATATTTGAAATTGAAAAAGAAATATTTAAACCTGGAAGTGCCGAATGTACTGAGCATAAAAAATGTGATTTCTAATATGCTGATTGCTATAGCAGTTGGATTTGCCATACGCTGAGGCTAAGGCAAGATAATCCGCATCAAGATTAAGTTTGGAAACATAAGCCTAATATGTACTCACGTCCTGGCTTTGTCCAGCTTTGTTTGGGGCTATTGTTCTGTTCATCCATTTTTTTCTTTTAATCATTCATTTTTGAAAAGAGAATCAGTAGCGCGACCATGTCGTTGCCTGAACGTAACCTTGAATGTCACCGTCTTTTTTGGATACTTTATGTTGTTTTATTTGAGGTGTTTGTAGATTTTCGTAGACGATCCCTTTATCCAAGTGTACCATTTTCAGTATATAGACTGAAATATTCTACTCACGTCCTTCAATAATGATAATAAAAAGCCTGTCGTTGATTGTTGGATGTTATGCTGATTCAAAGGATTCTTGAAGAAAAACATGAGTGCATTTGTATATATTCGGGAAGACGGACATTTTCCAGTTTGAATGATGAGCTGGAGCTGAATATTCTAATAAAGCTTATCAATATATCAGAGTAGATTTTACAGTCTGGATCTATTGCAAATTGTTGCAGTTTAAGTGAAGAGCTGCTGTGGAGAATATCTTGACGTTCCTTGTCTTGTTGCTGTAAAATCTGAAGTCTATGAGGGTTGATTTTGAATGACATTGTTAATTTATTGACAGATATGTCGACTTTACGGGTGGTGTATTGGGTTAATTAGTCTAAATGCCGTGGTAGTGCTAACAATTCTTGGTCATATGTACAATATCGAGTTTGACTCTGAGATAGAGTACATATTTGTTTTAAGTTATTGTTGTTTACCTGTTCTAATTTGGCGCAAACTGCAACGTCAGAAGCATCAGTTGTTAATATGAATTAAGCATAGTCGTGTTTTTCTATTTTTTATGCATTTTATTTTATTCTTCTTAAATGTACTTTTCTTAGATTTTAAGAGAAAAAATGCTTAAATACCAGCCTAAAACAACTTAACTAATTTATTCTTACTTGCTGGGTCTCCAAGCAGACGCTTAAAGCTACGCTATATTCTTATTCTATATCTTTCGACGTCGAATTTATTATTTTATATAATAGTTATTATTCATTTACATTTAATTATACTAAAAAAATATATGTATTTAAAAAAACTTAGTATTGTTACAGGCAAAGTTGTAAAAATAAGAGAATACGTCAAAAGAGAGCGAAACAGAATTGTAAGGGAGTTACCGGTAATTAGGTAGGGATACATGCATTAGGCATCATTATTCATCGCCAGTCAGAGGGAGCAGGGAGTTAATTTTGTAATAAATCCTTGTTAAAGAAAAGTTTTTTTGTGCTTTGTATTTATACGGTCATCACTGTTACAATTATCAGAAGTGGGATTGATTACCCAGAACCGATAAAATAAAACAGTGTTTAAAATCTGAAAAGAAAAAGCTGCAATGGAAGAAATTGAGTCGTATAAAATATATACGGCGTCACAGTTGAAACAGTGGCTGGCGAAGTTGGGACAAAAAACGACAGGCAACAAAAGTGAATTGTTGTTGCGCCTGCCTTCTGTACCAGAGAAGGAAAGAGGTGAGTTTGGTTTTTGCGCAGTAGTGGCGGCCCGAGTATGCAGACTGCAGAAGGCGAATCGGCGTACGATGATGACGAGAGTGACGAACAATATGACGAGGGGGAAGACGAGAGCAGTACACAGGACGATGAGAACGAAAACGATGACGACGATGAGCGACTGGAAGTTGATTACGATCGAGACAAACAACTGATGTGCGAAACAAAAATTGATTGAAAACTATGACGAGCGACAGAATGAATTCGGGGAAAGAAAAAGAGAGGAAGATGAAGAGTGCTAAGAAGACTGAAGAAGAAAATGACGAGTGGAAGTTGTTAAAAAAAGAGCTGGATATTATGAAGAGGGAAGTTGAGCTTCAGAGAAGAGAAAATGAGCTCTTAGTGAAAGAGAACGAGTGGCTTAAGAAAACAACGATGAGTTCAAGAGAGGACACACATGATGAAGACAACAGTGGAACAAATCAAAATTTTACGAACCTCAAAGATTTGTTAGCAGAGTTTTCAGGAGAAGGTGAAAGTTTCTCACATTGGGAAACGCAATTAATTAATTTTAAAGCGGCATACAACTTCGATGAGAAAAATATGAGATGCTCATAGTTAATTTTTCTGTACCTAAATAAAATTTACTCAGATGCTTAAACTACTTAATCTAACTACTTATGCTAATTTATACCAAACCTTCAATTACTTAGCCTAACTATACGATCTAACGGTATGCGGTATCGCGATTTAAAACCGGCCTACTAAACCTGAGACGTTAAATACAGCTGTGTGCGACGTCTCTGTTGTAGTTGAGTCGCCACTCACCAACTCGCGGAACATTAGCGGCACCGCAAACCTATCCTGGATCCGCCCTTTCATGTCAAAATAAAGAAACACTTCAGGGGGCCGAAGCCTTTCAATTGAATTGAAGCTCGTGTCAATCGGACAATTTATTAAGTGCTAAATACAAACATATAACTTAAAAACTAAACTTAAAACTAACATTTAATATATGACTTACGTGTTTGAGAGAGGAAGTTTCGAAGACTAGTCTTGCTGATGTTGATGTCCAAGTTGTTCGCAGTTCCCAGCATACTGGTCACAGATTTATTACAATAGTAATGTAATATGGGAGAGTTGCAGACTTTAGGTTCCGTGGATTGGTATTAATGGTTATAATTTGGAGAAGGGTCTATACAATTAGTAAATAGTTGATGAAAAAAGAGTACATCAGCAACTTTTCGATGGTTTTTGAGGAGTTGAATTTATAGCTATATGTCAAAGGAAGCTTCGTTGAATAGCTTCAATTCCCCTACAGTGACATTCGCGGTAAGGAGACGAAACTTGGCTAGCATATTCTAGTATGGGGCTAGCAGATGCAAAGCAAAGGAACATAGTGCCGTAAGGGTTAGAGTTTTCCTTGGACCGTCGCTTAATGAATACCAGTGAAGAATTAGCTTTGTTAATAATATTATCCATGTGTGCTCGGAAATTAATTTTTTTATCGCATATAATTCTTAAACAGCGAAGCAAGATGACGGGGGGTATTAATTTATTGCCGATAAAATAGGGTCTTGGTGGTGATGGCACACGTTTACGCGAAAAAGTTAGTTGGTTAGTTTGGCATCTTCTGGCACTAAGCTCAAATCAAAATGTTCGCAACAGGTTACAAATCTATTCAGATCATCTTGTAGTGCTTGTGAGTCAGAGGTATAGCTATGTGCTTATAGATTTTCGTGTCATCTGCCTATATGGAAATGCGGGATTATTTGACAACGAAATTTACATCATTGGTTTGTATACTATATAAATATTAATATCTGCGAATGAAGGTGAATTCCTTGAGGTACACCAGATGTAGCGACAATGGGATCAGAAGTAGAAGATCTAAAACGAAAATCACACAGACGATTTGTGAAATAAGATGGAATCAACAAGATGAACCGAGAGGCCGAGAGCTTCAAGCTTGAGAAGGAGATTATTTCGAATGAAATTTTGTCGAAGGCTTTGCTTAAATTCGTAGCAATTACTTCGATTTCGTTTCCGTTTTCCAATGTACAGAGAAAAGTAGAAGCGAACTCAGTTCAATTAGCAGTTGTTGATCTTCCTTTAAGAAAACCATGCTGATAAGGAGAGAAGAAAGGTTTGGAATGAAAGAGTATCAGGTCGTAAACAAAAGTCTCAAATAGTTTCGGTATTCAAGAGAGTTTAGCAATGCGATGATAATCAGAGATTTAATTTTTCGGACCTTGTAGGGGAACTTAGAAAGAAGGATCTCTTCCAAAATAAGAAAAAAATATTTTGCGACATAAAGAGCTGAAAGAGCGTTGAAGGAGGTTTAGCCAAGATGCTTGCACATTTTTTTAAAACAACACCAGCGTAGCTCATTTTTATACCAGCGTAGTGAGAATGTGGGATCTTTTTTTGCGAGCGAAAGAAACGGTTTTTTTAAAAAGTCTGAAATATTGTATATGAAGTATTGTCTATGGAAATATTTGGAAGAGGTGGGTAAAATGGACGTATTTATACTTTTACTTGGGTTTCAAGGAATTTTCGCGAAGAATTGGGGAGCACTCTAATTTTGTTACTCTTTTAGGCTTAGACTTAATCTTACATTTTGTTTTACAATATTTCGAGGCATTACTGGTGCTTTCATGATTATTCCGTTCCATTTTAATAATTCAATCTCGTTGAGATTGGGGATAGCCGCGTTAGCAAAAAGCCACTCAAGTTTACAAGTAATATGAACTTTGAAACGTCGCTATAAATGGTGACAGCGTTTTTATTCTGAAAATATTTGTTTACCCAAATAGCATTACTGTTTTTGGTGGAGTTGTAAGAGATTGTAATTTTTTGATTTTTTTAAAAATCCGTTAATAGGTGCTCATAGATGAGCACAGTTGGGAATGTAACGTCTGTAATAATTCTCTTTTCCAAGGACATGGACACGTCGTTGTTGAGTGTCTTTTTTGCTTGACAATATACATTTGGTCCTGCCCTCGTTGACCACTAAAACCATTTTCGCCGCTTCCTCTCTCTCGTGAAAGCGCCATTGAAATCTAGCTGCTTTCCTCCGATTATGATAATATCGTCGGCGTATGCGAGTAGTTGGACGGACTTTTGAAAGATTGTGCCTCAAGTGTTTGCGCTCGAGTTTTGTATTATTCTTTCAAGTATGATGGTAAAGAAATAGCATTAGAGTGCATCGCCTTGTGTTAATTTTTTTTGACAGCAAAAGTCTCGGTAGGATCATTACCGACCTTGATGGAGCAGCGTGCATTCTCAATCGTCGGCCTAAACAAACGGACGAGTTTGGTTGACCCTTTTAGAAGCCCGTACTTTAACAGATACTGCAGTCTCCAGACAGCATACCTGTTGTTAAGGACTCCTTAAAGGCAGTAAAAATTAAACCTTTGTTAGATCTTGGTATCATTGTTTCGAAAGAGTAAAAAAAAACAAACAATAAAAATAACAAACAAATTAATGTGTTTCATTACGCCAAAAAAGGCGTATATATCGAGTAACACGTTCCCTTGGCTTTTACCGCTCTACCGACTCCAGTTGCCATGACGGCATTCCCATCTACGCTATATTGGCATCCAACTAGAGGCCTGATTCGATAAACAGGACGGATAATTTAAGAAGGAGTGAACGCATTTCTGCTCGAAGTGCAGAACAAGTAGCAGCAAACGACATGGGTCATTTATCTGAGGATCAGCTGAGAGAGCTCATTACCGCCATGACAACGCAGTCCGTAATCAGAGTCAGCTTCAACCATTGCACGGAGCTGCCTATGCGCCCACTGAGCCAGCGTATTGGATTGTTTTGGAAATTTTTGAACAAAAGCGGAAGCCAAAGAAATCGAGGGATGATTTTATCTCTACAAAAAGAGCACTGCTTTCACAACTAAGTGAATAAATCCCAACCGGGCGAATGATGATAGACATAGTTTACGGTTTATTGGGTATTCACATAACATACGTGACGGGGTTCCACGATACAGCATTAGCACTTTCAAGGAATTGCTCACTAAGGAAAGAGCGGTAGAACTTTCTATAGTCGAAAGATAAGCCCAACGAGCGAGAGAAGGCGCCAATGCAATCAGCCCATGCTTCTGCAGAGCCAAAGGTACACTGTTATAAATGCAAAACACCTGGGTTTGTTCGTTTCAACTGTCCAACATGCAAAAACCCACCAAAAATTACCAGCAAAGGTTTCTTTCAACTCAATTAAGACCACACTGAGCACAGATTTACCGACAATACCCACTGCTTCCCATGGAGAAACAAGAATATCTGGATCCCGCGGCTCGAACAAGTGTGGCTGGAAGGGAATTATTCCTACACCTTCTCAAAATGATTTTAGATTCAGATTTCAGATTTTATCAAGTAAATGCTGACGTCACACTTGCTGACGGAGATGTAATGTCCCAACAGATATACATTGGAGACACAAATATAATTATTGGAAACCGTTTGAGACCAATAAAGTGTCTGGTATTACCGAAGGCAGCTGACAACAGAACTTTAATCGGTATTGGTTTCCACGAACAAAATGGCATTATCCTAGATTTAGGTCAAAGATTGTGGTACTTCGCGGATCAAAAGGAAAAGTCTTCGATTTTTATGCTCGGGCACACGAAGATAGTGAAAAAGACTAAAGATGTTGCTGACTTGTTCCCTAAAATTACGGCTTTTAAACCTGTTTCGCCCATTATCAATACTCACTTGCACCTTCAACAATCACAGTTGACACCGGAAAGAAAAGACCCTGAAGTTATAAATCACGCAAAGAGTCACAACGAGTTTGTAGACCACAAATCCACTTTCCTGGCATGCTTTGATAACCAAACAACAATTTCTCCACTGCCCACAACATCACGACCGAAGCAATGATTATTCACCTCATTCAATGCAGAACATATGGCGTGATTCACTAAGAAGCGACGAAGTGACACCTGAACGGAAGGGAGACAAAAATAAGCTCTTCCTGGCTCCCGTCCAATTACAAGAACAAAAAGTAGAATTGGAGCCATTTTTCACGGAAATTCTCGCTTTTGATGTTGAACTTCGTGAAGATGAAGGAATTGAGCTAAGTTGCTTTGAAAGAAATCCTTTAAACGAGTTGTTAAAAACTGACGAAAGAGTGTTTGATGCTTTGTCCGAGCCAACTCCATTTGTAATACATAAAATTAACACAGGCAACCATAATCCTATTGCGACAACACCATACCGCCTGCCATCCACTAGAAGAGCTCACCTTAAAACAGAACTCATTAAAATATTGGAAAGGGATATTATAGAAGATTGTGAATCTCCTTGGGCGGCACATGTCGTGTTGGTGCCTAAAAAGGAAGAAGGTATCAGAGTCTGCATTGATTACCGACACCTGAATAGCATAACAGTTCCCGACAGATATCCACTGCCTAGGATCGACGACCTGCTTCACTCAACAAAGAGAACATTGTTTAAATGCACTCTTGACTTGCAGTCTGGGTATTATCAAATCCAGGTAGCGGAAGAAGATAAGGAAAACTGCATTTGTTACACCATTCGGGATGTTTCGTTTTAAGCTGATGCCTTTTGGTTTCCGAAACGCACCAGCAACTTTCCAAAGACTAATCGATAGACTTTGAAATGGTCTCGCAGGTATGTTCATCCTAACATACCTAGACGACATAATTATTTGCTCCAGCAGTTTTGAAAAGTGAATAGGAAAAAATCAAAATTTTGCTGCGCTGAACTAAAATGCCTTGGACACCTGATCACAAATCAAGGCATACAAGTTGATCCTGATAAAACTGCTGCCATTGCAAAACGGATAGAACCAAAAAACGTTAAGCAAGTAATATCGTTTTTACAAACATGTTCTTGGTACCGCCATTTTATTAACAATTTTGCCAATGTATCAAAGCCACTAAGTAGTCCCACAAAGAAAAGTGCCCCGTGGAAGTGGGGTAGGTAGGAGAAGATGGCATTGGATACCCTGAAGTCTTTACTCATAAGTGCACCAATTTTACAACAAGCCAGTGATGGGAAGCCATTCTACCTGAAGACAGATGACGAAATTACTTGACCACCGAACGCGAAGCTTTGGCTATAGTCCGGGCGGTAAACAAATTCCGTGGTTACATCGAAGGGGGTGAAGTAACTATTGTAACGGATCATCAGCCGTTCAAATGGCTTTTGAGCCTGAATTCACTAACCGGTAGACTCGCAAGATGGGCCTTACAATTACAACCTTACAATTTCCACATCGAGTATACACCGGGAAGAACCAATATAGTCCGAAACGAACTCCCAAACATATAGGTAATTGTCTGTTTAAGATATAAATCTAGCAACTAGCTACCGATCGGCCTACTAAAAACTATCTCAAGCAACCAAAGGTTCTAAATACTAGCAGTAGATCTTTTTGGACCTTTACCTGCCACGATAGATGGCTATAAGTGAATACTGATAGCCGAAGATCTTGCCAGCAGATGGGTAGAAATATTTCCATTAATAGAAGCCACTGCTGAAAACTGTGCTCTAACATTATTAAATGAAGTTTTTCTAAGTTATGAAACTCCACGAAGGCTAGTGACATACAATGGCACACAATTCGTATCTGCACTAATGCAATTGTTGACACATGAACGGCAATGAACACTGCCAAGTGTCAAAGCGCCGGCTTCACCGCTGCATATCTAACGTTCGGGAGAGAACCTAGAACCATCGATGACGTCAAACATGGCTTAAGAGCTATAGCACAAGCTGGGAATTTAATTCCGCAAATCACTACAAAATTAACGCAACTAGTTGAAGTTCTACAAGATACCTGTGGGTAAGGTAGAGAAATCTCAAGACCGCAATAAGATATACACAGATAAGAAACGACGACCACATCCTAAGTTTCAAATCGGAGACATGGTACTAGTCACCACACATATCCTCAGCAAGTTTTCGAATAAGATTACCTCCAAATTTATACCAAGAAGAGATGGAACCTACGTCATTATCAACCGACTTGGGATATCAACTTACCAAGTGGCTTCATTGGACGACCTTACTATGGACATATCATGTTTCGTCCCTCACCAAATTCACCTCTACAAAAGAAACCAGTTCGAACCCTGCGAAGACGAGGACGACCAGCAAGGAGCAATATTCCTGCCGCATCGTCGAGACGACCTCAGCGCCCGAGAGAGAGACTGTAACAACCCAATAATTAATTGGCAACATAAACTACGAGTACTATATTTATTGAATTGTAAGAAATCTGAATTTAAATTTATTTTCAAAATATTTGCTCTTGCTGCACACTAGAATTAAAAGTATATTAAAAACTCATAAAGCTTTAACAGATGGTTTTTAAAAAAGAAAAAGCTCTTCCAACTGTAATTGTTTTACTCCACTAAATGGGTATAAATATCCAAAACCGATCGCGAGGTTTTCACTCTTGTTCAATCAGGAGTTTGATGTGTTATTCGTTGCGACCGTTTTCTACCGTTCTTGGAAGAACACACCACACTTCTTGCGTACTAGTTAATTAGTAAATATATTTTTCCCCTTGGCTGATTATTTTGGCCTTTGGTTGACCCTTTTAAAAACCCGTACTTTAACAGATACTGCAGTCTCCGGACAGCATACCTGTGGGTAAGGACTTCTTAAAGGCAGTCAAAATTAAACCTTTGTTAGATCTTGGTATCATTGTTTCGAAAGAGTAAAAAAACAAAAAAAAAACAAGCAAATTACCGCAAAAAATGTAAAATGAAGATATGGGTTCTAATGATTCGTATGTGTATTAACAGTTTATTGAATATTCTTCACATCATCATGGTATAAGAATTTGTAAAATGTCCTTAAGTCCGAAAAGAAGAAAAGCCAAGATGGGGCTTTGCAAATAACCACCTTTTAAATATTTTTTGGTTTTTAAACCTTAAAAGCAAATACTTCTTTAGTTTTAAAATTGTTCGTTTTACTTTAAATGCTTATTCTGACACTAATAAAGTTAATATGTTCAACTACCTCAATTTTAAGGGAGTTAGCACTGCATGTGTTATTTGCCTTAAAGAGGGCTTAAAGTTATAAATCACTTACGAGTATTTAGCATTAAATATCGGGACCACACTCGGTCAGGAACATGAAATGCAGTATCAATGTCTGGGATTTTTTACATTGAGATTGAAAAACATAATTTTGCTTTATAGTTAACAAAAGGCTTATGTTCTGCGAACTAAAACCTAAATACATCTCGTTAAAAAAGTACCGAGGATCTGTGATTTAAGAGACCTGCGTTGTTTATGTACATTAAAAAATTAATTAAAACATTTTTCGTAATGAAACGGCTTTTCATTTATCTCATGTGGATTACCTTAGCTTAAAATGTGACTAATTTTCTTATTGACATACCCATTAAGCCAAAAATGTGCCTCATTACCGAACACGATTCTTGATAAAACAGATCCAATACCAATTGATTTTGGACCCAATTTCTGAAATTTCGACATAATCGATTGTCATTCACCTTCAATTCCTCCACGAGCTCGAAGTTCTTAGTTTTTAAAGCAAAATCTTTTCATAAGATTTTCAATAAAGTGGATGGACAAACCCCAAGCTGTGGCCAGCGACGTGGAATCGATGAAATTGGATTTCCTCAAACTTTCGTAAACAGATGCAAGTAAGCCCTCTTCTTATGCGTCTTAGTACCACTATATCTTCCAAAGAAAATGTTCTGGAAAAGGTCCACGATACGGCGAATAGAAGTATAATAATACTCGTAATAATAATAATAATTATCCCGGGTTATAGAAGCACTCTTTGAAAACTAAATATGTTTTTGTTTGTGTACAAATAGTTGAAGAATATCCTCCTGTTACCATTGATGACAGTGATTAAAGCGTAGTCTAGTAATTATGGTAATGTTTCTTGGCCGCCACGGAGATAATCAATAATCTGGAGATGATTCAGCATTCAATGACAAATGCTATTTGCATATGGCAATGCCGGCCGTATCCAAAAATAACAATGCACCAGTACCAGCAAGAAAAAGCAACAGGAGGAGGAGGCACTAACAACTTCGAAAAAGGCAGCAGTAAACGTTATGGGTCAGGAGTCGGAATATGACGAATACCCATACATATGATAATACCTTCGCATCTCTAGCACCCTCTAAGTCAAAGGAAGAGTGAAAGCTCTAAACAGCAGCATTAAAGAGCTGCATCAAAAAGTGCTGGAAATTAAAGCCAAGCAAGTTGCAAAAACAGAAAAAAAAACAACTCCAGGGACCCCAGCAGCAACCAAACACAAGTAAAAAGTCACCACAACAACAAACACGCACTTTTGTGTGTAACAGTGACTATTACGGTCTTCTTTTCTTTTAAAAAAAAGGGAAATTATCACTCGAGTGGGTATGAATACACTTATAATGCCTCCGCATGTGTTAATTTTTTTGGAAAATCGGATAGGGAGAGAAGAAAGATGTCTGTGCTAAGTGGGTATCTTGATCCATGGGTGTCATGGCGGTCTTAGGACCGACATAACCGTTCCGAACGAACATGGACAGTTAGATGAATTTATTCAAAGAGAACACCCTGTAAATATGTATTTTAATTCCAAACGTACATTCTTTCTTTTCATCCCTGTCTTACAAATAGTTTTTTATACCTTTCAAATTTTCAGAATTCCAGATTTAAAAAAGAAATTATGTGTGTCAAGGTCGCAAAAAAATAACTCTTTGGACTGCACCGACAAAAAAGACAAAAAGACATAACCCGGAGATAATGGCATTGAAGTCGTCGATCAAAAACATCCAAACTTAAATAAAAGAATATTAAAGGGCTTCTATAAATTTATATTGGAATAATAGGAACGACCTTTCATGTTTAAAAATCGGCCGAACGACGGACAATGAAAACATACTTTAAATAGCAGGCATAAATCCAAATGAGGCTGCTGATGATGAAAACCTCTTTGTGATCGAGGGTTTGTAGGAGAAGGTCGAGACTATAGGGGCGACTTTCCAGGAAGTCCGATCCACGATCTGGAAAATCAAGGCCTCGTGCCAATATCTACCTTCAAAATGAAGTAGTGAACTTGCGAATACAGAACTCGGGTTCCAACCAGTTGAGTGATGAGAATATGGCAAATAGTGTCAATAAGGTTTTCGTAAAAGTTATGAAATATAGTTCCGGATAATCAATTTGGTTTCAAAGCGGGGCATGAAGTTATTCACGCCGCGTCTAAATTGGTTTCTGCTAGTGCACAGTGCACTGTTACCCGCCTGAAAAGACCTTCGATACCGTATGCTTAGAGATTCTTCTACAAGCTGAACAGGCGGGGCATCAGCAAACCAATTTGCTCACAGATAAACAGTTCATCGTGAAAAATGGTGAAGTCGAACCGAAAAAGTTAACAGCGGGTAAGGCGATTGGACAAAGATAAAGGAAAATCGCAGTAAAAGAAATCACATCATTCTGATAGGAATCTCCAAAGCCAGCGAAAAAATTCTACCAGGTCGAAATCATAAACTACTTAACTTACCAGAAGGAAATGAGTTTGCTTTTTAAAAGAAAATACTTCCCTTTAATAAACTTGCATCCACAAATACAGTGTAATACAAAAGACGATGATCCATTTCATTCACACGGTGTACAACAGTTATTAGTTGACTCAATCAGAGATTTTTGAATTCATATTTTACACAGTTTATATATTAAAACAAAGTAAAAACTGTTCGATGTAAAGCGGTAAAAGCTTTTGTAAGGCTCTTGCAGAATGGTAAGAAAGCAGCCGCCTGATCTGTGTAAGATTCCACAGATTTAGAATTTCGTAAAGGACAATCGGGTTCACCCACTATACAAGAGAAATGACAATGATAAAAATAATTTTAACTCCCTTCTTTTCATTTTCTGAAACTAACTTTGCCTGGCTCCCTATTCAGTGTTTGCTGTGGTCCTGAGACAGCATATATCGCGTTGGAGCGCAAGGCAAGGTAGAACAATCCAGCATCATCTAGTCATCATCTTTCGATCGCGACCGAGGCATGGATCCCAATATTGCACAGTCGATGACACTCTCGGCTACTGATGTAATATCTCTTGTCTCACCCTGTTATATCTCTATTTTCACCACTTGTGCTCCTCAGAAATTGCCAGTAGCGTTCCGCCCCATCAAACCTTCAACCGCAACACCCATCTCGCTATGAATACTCATCAGTACACCCTCAAGCCCACTTTCGAATGTACCGTGAAATATCGTGATTCTTTCCTAGGCCGAAAAATTTGATTATGGAATGCCCTGCCGAGCTTTTTATTTCTTAGTCATTATAACCTCCAAACATTCAAAACCAATGTACATCCGTTCCTCTCTTTCTATTGTCCCTAATTTTCTATCGTCCGCGCTGAGTGCGATCATTTTAAGGGTGCTAATAACCCCTTGAGGGTGCGCTAGTTATATTGGGTCTATAACTTAATTCGTTCGGTTTGCTAAGAGATGGCGTAACTTATATTATTCCATTGTTATTATTCCATTTGAACATGCGTTGGAAAGCTACTGTCATTGTACGTCATTTCAGTATATATCAATCTTTTGAAGCGTAAAAAACAATAATTTTTTTTCACTCAAATATGTCGACCTTTGTGCCTGAAAAAGTGTTTTTGTGGGGAGTTCTTCTTCATTATAAGTTTATGGTGAACATGCGCTAGCTGAACGAACGTGCCAAAAGTGTTTTGCACGATATAAAAGTGGTGATTTTGGCTTGGAAGACGATGAACGTCCTGGGCAGCCAAAGAAGTTTGACGATGAAGAACTGGAAGCATTACTCTATGAAGATTGTTGCCAAACACAAGAAGAGCTCGCAGAATCTTTGGGTGTCACTCAAGCAGCCATTTCAAAACGTTTAAAAGCAGCTGGATATATCCAAAAGCAAGGAAATTGGGTACCACATGAACTCAAGCCGAGAGACGTCGAAAGGCGGTTTTGCATGTCCGAAATGCTGCTGGAACGCCACAAAATGAAGTCATTTGCATCGGATTGTTACTGGTCATGAAAAATGGATCCATTACGACAACCCCAAGCGCAAAAAATCATATGTGAAACCCGGCCAAACAGCCAAATCAACGGCAAAGCCGAATATCCATGGCGCGAAGGTAATGCTCTGTATTTGGTGGGATCAGATGGGTATGCTGTATTATGAGCTGCTAAAACCGGATGAAACCATCAATGGACAACGCTACCGAACACAATTAATCCGTTTGAAGAGAGCAGTAGCCGAAAAACGCCCGGAATATGCGACCAGACCAGGCAATAATTTTCCATCATGACAACGTTGCTATTCCGGTTAACAACTATTTGGAAAACAGTGGATGGGAAGTCTTACCCCACCCGCCTTATAGCCCAGAACTTGCCCTTCTGACTACCATTTGTTCCGGTCGATGCAGAACGGCCTCACTGAAATACGGTTCACATCAGAGCAGGATATCAAAAATTGGCTTGATTCATTCTTGGCTGCCAGGCCGGCGCAGTTCTTCTGGGATGGGATCCACAAATTGCCAGAAAGATGGGAAAAAGTCATAGCTTCAGATGGGCAATACTTTGAATAATACTATTGTACATGTTTTTGTCAAATAAACGTTCAAATTTTGGAAAAAAAAACCGCACAAATTAAGTTATATACCTAATAAAAAAAGAAAAGACTCATGCAACCCTTTTAACGACACGTTTGCTAGATTAATTTGAAATAGTGTGACTACAAGAAAGACTGAATATGGTCTATAAAAAAAGAGAAAGAAGAAGGGGTTCATTTAAAAGCACTACAGTTTTTCGGGTGGCAGTGAAAGAGAAGAAGAAGTTGGGAGGCAAAAACACACCGCAAGTGCTATCAGAGGGTAAAAATAATTTCAATAACAACGAAATAAAGAAGAAACACAAATGCGAAATTGAAGTCAAATGAAACCAATCTGGCTCTCGGAATTGAAACCGCGTCCTTTCCCATCGCCTTAAACATACCCAAGAGGAAGAAAACAATTTCAATCAACTATAATAAATAGAAGATGATTGGGGTGTTAGTGTAACAATTAAATGTATACTTGTACCCTTTATTATATCACGATTGGAATCAGACTCCTTAATCAATTACCATTTTTCTTACTTAATATCTAATCCGACATCATGTTGCCTTGCCAGAATTGTTTACTTATCAATATTGTCCACAGAATGGAGTTCCCTAATTTTTACATTTTCTGAATTATATTACTTATAACAATTTCATCGAAAATTTTGTAAATTTCTCTCTTGGATAAAATAAATAACCAGTTACTGTAATTTTTCTTTTGTTTCTAAAATACAATTTTTAAAATTGGATAATCAAATTTCCTGTTAAATTTCCCATTCTGTAATCACAATTTTGCAAAATATGTCCATACTTAGTAACATTATTTATAATTATTAATAAAGAAAATTTATCATTTACATCTTTCTTATACATTCATTGGTATTCATTTTTTGTATATAAAATGTTACAAAGCGCTACTATTCATCTTTTTCCTTTATTAAGGTGTATATTACTAACTTACTTTAGGTGGCGATACACTCGTGGACCTGGGCCTCAGTCAAAAAGCGTCTCCAGCCAGCTCCATCCTTTGCTAGCTGTCTCCAGTTTCACAGAAATTTGGCTAAGATCCCCATCCACTTGCACGCGCCATCTGAGTCTCGGTCTTCCTCTACTGTGCTGTCTCTTAGAGGGCCGATTCGAAAACTTTTCGGACCGGAGCGCTGGTTTTCATCCGCTCTACATGATCCAGCCATCTCAGTTGCTGGATCTTCACCCTTCTGGCTAGGTCTTCGTCGCTGTACAGTCCGTGCAGTCCGTCGTTGTACCTATATTTCCTCCTACACTCACCGTCAACGCAGACGGGACCGAAGATCACTCGGAGAATTTTTCTCTCGAAGCAGCCAAAAGCACACTCAGTCATTTTTGATAATGTCCATGTCACTGCACCATTCAGTAGGACTGGAATTATTAAGGTCATGAATAGGTTAACTTTTGTTGTTCGAGAGAGGGCTTTGTTAGTTAATTGCCTTCATAGCCCAAAGAAGCAGCAATGGGCAAGAGGTATTCTTCGTGAGATCTTTAGAGACATTGATGGAGGAGCGCGCTTTCTTCATCGTCATCCTGCGCAGACGGACAAGTTTGGCAGGGATGCCAAAACTAGACATTGCTCTGTATTACTCATATCTATAGATGCTGTCATAGGCGGAAGATTCAATCTCATATGCGATGTTAAGAAGACTGATGCCTCTGTAGTTGGCTCAGTTCAGAGGGTTTCTTATCTTGAGGATCGGACAAACAATGCTGAAATTCCATTTATCGGGCATACTTTCGTTACCATATTTTAGAGATGAGCTGTTCCTTATGAAGTCATCGCCTGCAGCTTTGAAGGCTCGGCAGTCACGCCGTCTGACCAAGCAGCTTTGTTGGACTTTCCGATTGAAACGCTCATTCTATCTGACAGTTTGTTTGGTCATCCCCATTATACACCCTACAGAAATGATGTTTCCATATCCTCAGCATCGACTGCGACTCTACTTCGATTGTTCGTCTCTACAGGCTTCGGTTCGGGGCTTGTGTCCGTGCATTGTTGTTTTTTTACCTTTGGTAAAACTTGTGAATCTCATTCTTGGAGTAGCGTCTCTCAGTTTCTTCGACCACGCGCCTCTCAAGCTCCTTCTCTTCCCTTCGGAGAAGTCGGCCGCATTGCATGCATCTTGTTTAGTTGCATGTACTTGCCAGCATTCGTCATCAACTGAGGGGTTTCGTTGTAGTGGTCGAGTGAAAGCCAGGGCACCTGTATCGGAATCTCTGATGGCTTTTTTGCGGTGTTGCCGCTGGTCTTCGATGCTTGATGCTGGCGGCAAGGGACCTCTTAAGAGTTTAACAGATACTCGATCAGAAAAAAACTTGTCGATCTCTTGCGATTGTAGCCGTCTAACGTTGAAAGTCCTCACAATATTAGCTTATCTTGGCGTTGTTAGGGACATCCGCAACCGTACTGGAGGAGTGTCTAGCTTCGATCGCAGTGTGGTGGTCTGGATGACGGTTGATTGATAGGGATTTCTTCAAGGCCCCTTGTGAATATCGAGATGGGGGAACGGCATGCTGGCAACGACAATGTTTCCTCCGGCCATAAAGTCGATTAGTCTGAATCCGTTATTTTAGGTGTTGTTCGTGCAGGCTCTATCTTCCGAATGCACAATCTAGGATGCCCTCACTTCCTAGCTTTGCATTGAAATCGCCGAAGACAATTTTAATGTCATAGCTAGGGCATTGCTCGTAGGTCTTATTCAAGAGGTCATAGAAGGTATTGTTTATTTATTGTCGTCGTCATTAGCGAGTATATAACACCTTAAAACACGTCACATCTTATACGAGGGCGGGTCAATAAGTCCGTGACTTTTTGAATTTCTGACCTCTTTACTGAAACAGCAACACTGCTCCTGTCAACAGGCATCTGTCAGTTGACTCCTGTCAAAATTTAAACTTGCTGCGTCAGTTAGTTTGTGTTTGACAGCTATTTTTATCAGACTACTCACTAATTTGAGGAGAAAATGGAAAAAAGTGAATTTCGTGTGCTTATTAAGCATTATTTCTTGCGAAAAAAAACCATTACCGAGACCAAGGCTAAGCTTGATAAATACTATGGGGACTCTGCACCATCGATTTCAATGGTAAAAAAGTGGTTTACTGAATTTCGTTGTGGCCGTACAAGCACTGAAGATGCCGAACGTCCTGGACGCTCAGTTGAGGTCTCTACACCCGAAACAATCGAAAAAATTCACGATATGGTGTTGGCCGACCGAAGATTGAAAGTGCGAGAGATTGTGGAAACCGTAGGGATCTCGCATGGCTCAGTGGTTTCAATTTTGAATGATCACTTGGGCATGAGAAAGCTTTCCGCAAGATGGGTGCCGCGTTTGCTCACAGTCGACCACAAACGCAATCGTGTTTGCCATGGCAAAAATCCATGAATTGGGCTATGAATTGCTCCCTCATCCACCCTATTCTCCAGATTTGGCTCCGAGCGACTACTTCTTGTTCCCAAACCTGAAGAAATGGCTTGGTGGAAAAAGATTTGACTCCAGTGATGAAGTCATCTCGCAAAAAAGGGCCTATTTTGAGGACCTCGACAAATCATTTTTTTGGAAGGGATAAAAAAATTGGAGAAGCGTTGGACAAAGTGTGTAGAGCTCAAGGGAGACTACGTTGAAAAATAAAATTATTTTTTTATCAAAAAATCTGTGTTTTAATCCAAAAGTCACGGACTTATTGACCCGCCCTCGTATTAAATATATTTCTTACGTATCTGCATACCACTGCACCGCTTTTGGTGTTGGCCGAATTTGTTTGCTGATATTTTCATATTTGCATGATCCCACGATTTTTATTTCAGTTTCTTCTTTGAACCTGAAACTTGATTCTCTATTGCTTTTTCGACCGTATTTTCCGAAGATATTCGATGAACATGACGAAACAATCTAATAGGTTCTTTACTATCGGTTTCTGAATGTGGAGCCTTCTGCAGACTCACGTTTTAATTTTTCAATCACATTTGGTTACACTCACTGATATCCCTAACACTTTCATTTCCGTTGTTGTTATTTTTTTTTATATTATTCGTATAATCATTGCCCAACATCTCGATGCGTACATACTATGTAAAAAAAAACTGAAAAACGACTATCCTTCATAACAAACCCTTTAGTTTGGTGCGCATTTTTCTGTTACCCTACACTCACTCCATGTACGATATTGTCATAACAATTTACTTGATATCAGGACGTGTATATGCCGCTTGGAAAATCAGGTCTGAAGGCATCAAGTTTTTGTATGACTGGTTCGTAATACCATCATTATTTGTAAACTTTAAAATTTGACCTGACCTAAGAAAGCTACATTGATAATCATAGAGTTAAATGATATTCTTCTGTCAAATATCTCCTTTTCCATCTTCTTACTGTGTTGTCTCAGGGAAACCTACCCTGCTCATTTTCAATGTATTTTTGGGATGAAATCTCTTTCGAGTTTTATTTCGTAGCATCTTAATAATATTTTATCTTTCAATTTAAAAGCGCTCTTGATATTAAATAGATATACATTTTAATGAATATTTTCTGAGACATGGTTCGTTCCTATACCTAACTCTCTTATAATTTCTGACATATCCTTCAATTCTACAATAGTATTCACTTTTTTTTCTATTTATTAAAGAAAGTGTAATATTGTGTATTTTGTGATTAGTTCAGTTCAATTGAATTCAATTTATTTTAATGAAAAAGATTTATACATTAAGACATTGTGTACAGTGTGGAAAATGTTCAAGTTGATTTTATATATAAGTTAACACAGAATTTATAATATAAATGGTTAATAAATACCAATAATATTGAGACGGAAGCGACGAAAATGGGTTTAGCGGTCAATGAGGGCAAGACCAAGTATATGCTGTCAAGCAAAAAGGACAACCAATACCGACGTCTCGGACAGAACGGCACCTTAGACAGATATAATTTTGAGGTAGTTAAGGACTTTGTCTACCTAGGCTCTGCAATAAATACAGACAAAGGCACCAGCGCTGAGATCAAGCGAAGAATAACTCTTGCCAACCGCTGTTTCTTTGGGCTAAGAAGGCAATTGACTAGCAAAGCCCTCCCTCGGACAAAAAAAGTCACCCTTTATAAGGGTTCTGCTCTATGGCGCAGAGGCATGGACATTATCAAAAATAGATGAGGGTGTTCTTGGTTGCTTCGAGAGAAAAATTCTTCGGGCGATCTGCGGTCCCGTCTGCATTGACGGTGAGTGGAGGAGGAGATACAACGACGAACTTTACGGACTGTACAGCGACATGGACTTAGCCAGAAGAGTGAGGATCCAAAGACTGAGATTGCTTGGTCATGTAGAGCGCATGGACACCAATGCTCCGGTCCAAAAAGTCTTCGAATCCGCTCCCGAGGGACAGCGCAGTAGAGGAAGGCCAAGACTCAGGTGGCGCACGCAAGTGGAAGAGGACCTTAGCCAACTTAGCGTTCGAAACTGGAGACAGCTAGCCAGGGATCGAGCTGGCTGGAGAAGCTTGTTGACTGAGGCCCAGGTCCACCCGGACTGTAGCGCCACCTAAATAAAGTAAGTAATAAATAAATATAAAGAAGTAAAGAAGTAAAGAAGGAATAAATGAAAAAAGAGGTATACATTAAGACATTTGATAACTTTTTAATATGTGATTTGATACTGTTTTAATATATTATTTGATAACGTTTAAATATGTGATGGTAATGAGTTCCATAAACGGATTACATGGATAAAAAATAGACGGGATCATTGTATATGAAACTAATAGTACTATCATCAAGCGATATCTTTTGTTATCCACTTTGACCGCCTAGGTGGCGAGCTCTCATTTCCCAGAAGCAAAAAAAATGTTATTACTCTCAGAGAATGACAGTTTGTGGCGCTTACGATAAAATTAAAGACCAATAAGGACCAACAAAATAACATTTCATTAATTTCATTATGGAACAGATGTTCTACCATGGAACGGTCAATGGACGAAACGGTGTTGGAATCGTTATTGCAGCGGATCTTCTAAGCAACATCGTTGGTATCTTGAAAATAAGCGACCGCTTGATGAGTGTTAAACTCGTCATACACAATGAAACGTGGAACATTGTTAGCGCGTACGCTCCACAAAATGGATGCGACCAATCGGAAAAAGATACATTTTGGTCAGAGTTCGGTAATTTGCTTAGAAATATACCTATCGATGAGATGCTCTTCGTAGGCGGAGATTTAAATGGCCACGTCGGAGAAACAAATGTTGATTATGAGGACTGCCACGGCGGTAAAGGCTTTGGAACCAGAAATTCAGCTGGCGAAGACATCCTTGTAGCGTGTAGGGCTTACGGCTTAACCGTCTTAAATACAATGTTTATTAAACATCAACGACATCTTATCACCTATAGCAGCGGAGGCCACGAAACGCAAATAGATTATCACCTCTGCAAAATGTCGATGAGAAACCGTGTTAAGGACTGTAAAGTAATACTTGGAGAATCGCTAGTAAGCCAACACCGTCTGCTCATTACAGAATTTTTCACAGCGGAACCACCGAAAACACGGGCATTGTTTGGAAAGCCAAGAATCCGGTGGTATAATCTATCGAAGGAACGAAGCGCAAGATTTATCGCACTGGCTAAAGAAGTACTTCACAATATAAACGGTATCGCAGACTCACTTAGCCCGCAAGAAATGTGGAACAGCATGCACGAGGAATGCATAACACTCGCAAAGTCCCATCTGGGGACTATATCGAAATACCATCACGTCGGCAAAGAAACATGGTGGTGGAATGACGAAACCAAACGAGCTGTGGCCGGCCGACACGAAGAGTGCATTCCAAGCGTGGACAAAATGCGATCGGAGCGACGATATCGAAAAAGCTCGACTGGCTCTTGAATACGAGCGCCTTAAAAAGATCGCAAAGAAAGTCTTGGCTCGAACTCGAGCGGTAGACGCGGAAAACCTGTACCAGGAGTTGGAACAAATAACCTCACGATCGGCGGATAGAAGACAAGCTATCCAAGAAGTTCAAACGTCGTACAGTACCAAAATGCCAAGTATTTTTAAGCTCGCTGCACAGAGGAGAAAAAATTCAATGGAAATAACCTCGCCGAAATACATCAAAAACGCAGACGGTCGTTTACTAACAAATGAACAGGAAATTTGTGACCGGTGGCTTGAATACTGCAAGGAGTTGCTTAACAAACAGTTTCCACGTGATATCGTGCCGACAGCTGGTCTATTCGAGGAGGAAGTTTCGGACTTTTCAATCGAAGAAATAAGTATAGCAATTGGAAAAATGAAGCCGGGGAAAGCGGTGGGACCAGACAGCATTCCATCAGAGTTTTGGTCGAAGATGGAGGGGACCGGCAGCGTTTGGCTATCGAAACTTTTAAATAAATTAAAATGTGGACAACCTATGCCGAATCAATGGAGAAGTAGCTTCTTGGTTCCATTATACAAAGGAAAAGGCGATACTCGAGAATGCGACAACTACCGTTCAATCAAGCTTATGTCGCACACAATGAAAATCGTCGAAAGAGTCTTAAACGAACGTCTTCGGCAAATAATAAAGCTCGATAATAGCCAGTATGGATTTGTTGAAGGAAGATCGACAGTGGACGCTATCCAAAGCTTACGAATAATAATGGAAAAGCACCGAAATTCGTCTAAGGATTTACACATGGTATTTATCGATCTCGAGAAAGCATTCGATCGAGTGCCTAGGGATCTCATATGGGCCGCGCTGAGGTCTCAAAACGTACCGGAAACGTATGTTAGAATAGTAAGAGACATGTACGGAAACGTGAAAACTACGGTTAAAAGCTCTGCTGGACTAACGAGAGAATTTCCAGTTAATGTCGGAGTGCATCAAGGAAGCGAACTTAGCCCTTTCCTCTTTAACGTAGTATTCGACTATCTTTTAAAAGACTGCATGCGTGAAGCAAATGTAACGCCAATTCTCTTCGCTGACGACGCAGTTATACTTAGCGATAACGCCGAAGATTTACAGAACGCCTTAGATTCATGGAAAATGCGCTAGAGAGAAATGGGTTTAAAATAAGTCGTTCAAAGACAGACCATTTGACGTGCCCATTTACGCATCCGTTGCGACCTGTTCCGGATATAATGTTAGACGGAACAGTTCTTCCGAAAAGCACTATGTTTAAGTACTTAGGATCAATCATTAACATGGAAGCGAAATGTGACGACGACGTAAACCACAGAGTGAGTGTGGGATGGATAAAATGGTGGGAAAATTCGGGAATATTTTCCGACCGAAAATTTCCACTTAAATTAAAGGGGAATCTCTACACCACGGTTGTTAGACCAGCTCTTATATACGGTTCACAGTGCTGGACAATGTACGAAGCGTTTAAAAACAAAATGACGGCAGCGGAAATGAAAATGTTAAGGATGTCTAGTGGAGTCACTAAACGCGATTGTATTAGATCTACGCGTAAGAAGAAGTCTACATATAAAGAATTCGGTAACCGAACAGCTTGAGGCGAATAGAATAAGTTGGTATTGCCACGTTCAAAGAAGATCTGCGGAAAATCCGGTTAAAAAGGCACTATCAACTACGGTCACTCCAACTGTAAGAAAACGAGGTCGGAAAAAAAATTCCTGGATTTCTCAGATGGCAAATGCGCAACAACGCCTGGGGCTTACCACTGAAGCGATCCAGGACCGAGCATTATGTAGACGCGTTCTGCGGTCTGCGACATTAGCCAACCCCATAAGCGGAGCAGCAGCGATGCAGTAAAAATGGGAAACTCGTTACGCAAAAGTTCGTATAACGAGGAAAGGGTTAATAAAAGGATAAGAAGAAGAAGATGGAACAGAATAACACGGGACGATTGCCGAAGACCGTATGTACTTACATATATAGTATATACCTATCTACAACCGATTCCTACAACTATAATTCAAACATTCTTTTTCACGTCACCCAATGAGGTAAAACATAAAACGCGTTTGTTTTTACGGTGCACCCTGTAAGCATAGTCCTTGCTTTTTAATAAGTACCAAAGAAATAAAAATATGTATAAAATTAATAGTAACTATCCATTAATAAAAAAAGGAAGCTTCAATCAAGGGTTGTTCGTGTCGTACTTTTGGAAATTGGCTTTCAAAAAGTGTTTGTATACTTTTACATAAGCTTCGAACGCTAGAGAAGGAACAGTTAACTTTCCAAATTCGGATGATGTGTCATAACTGTTATTGGTCTATAACTTAATTCGTAAGGTTTGCTAAGAGATGGCGTAACTTGTATTATTCCATTGTTATTATTCCATTGGAACATGCGTTGGAAAGCTACTATCATTGTACGTCATTTCAATATATGTCATTCATTCGAAGCGAAACAACAGTAATTTGTTTTCACTCAAATATGTCGAACTTTGTGCCTGAAAAAGTGTTTTTGTGGGGAGGACTTCTTCATTACTTTAATATGAAGAAAACTGTTGCCGAAAGTCATCGTATTTTGGTGGAAGTTTATGGTGAACATGCGCTAGCTGAGCGAATGTGCCAAAAGTGGTTTGCACGATTTAAAAGTGGTGATTTTGGCTTGGAAAACGATGAATGTCCTGGCAGCCAAAAAAGTTTGAAGATGAGGAACTGGAAGCAATACTCTATGAAGATTGTTGCCAAACACAAGAAGAGCTCGCAGAATCTTTGGGTGTCACTCAAGCAGCCATTTCAAAACGTTTAAAAGCAGCTGGATAAATTCAAATCGGGTTCCACATGAACTTAAGCCGAGAGTCGAAAGGCGGTTTTGCATGTCCGAAATACTACTGGAACGCCACAAAATGAAGTCATTTTTGCATCGGATTGTTACTGGTCATGAAAAATGGATCCATTACGACAACCCCAAGCGCAAAAAATCATATGTGAAACCCGGCCAACCAGCCAAATCAACGGCAAAGCCGAATATCCATGGCGCGAAGGTAGTAATGCTCTGTATTTGGTGGGATCAGATGGGTGTGCTGTATTATGAGCTGCTAAAACCGGGTGAAACCATCGATGGACAACAATACCGAACACAATTAATCCATTTGAAGAGAGCAGTAGCCGAAAAACGCCCGGAATATGCGACCAGACACCAGGCAATAATTTTTCATCATGACAACGTTGCTATTCCGGTTAAAAACTATTTGGAAAACAGTGGATGGGAAGTCTTACCCCACCCGCCTTATAGCCCAGAACTTGCCCCTTCTGACTACCATTTGTTCCGGTCGATGCAGAACGCCCTCACTGAAATACGCTTCGCATTAGAGCAGAATATCAAAAATTGGCTTGATTCATTCTTGGCTGCCAAGCAGTTCTTTTGGGATGGGATCCACAAATTGCCAGAAAGATGGAAAAAATTCATAGCTTCAGATGGGCAATACTTTGAACAATACTATTGTACATGTTTTTCTTAAATAAACGTTCAAATTTTGAAAAAAAAAACCGCACGAATTAAGTTATATACCTTATAAGCTCGTAATTTTATTAACAGAGCTCGTTCTCGTCTATCATGAACAGAGTGCAGTTTTCACAATTAAGTTTCTTATGCAACTTAAAAGCTGCAAACCCGGCATAAAATGTAAGTACCGCTTCTTGCAGCTGTGAACATTCTTCGGATACAACTATTTCTTTCTCATTGGCATCACCATCAAACTGATCATCGCAACTATTAGTATGGTATTCGATACTGCTCAGAATATCTTTTCCCATTAAATGATCTTATACTGGAGCTTTAGTGTGGAATTCTTCATTGTCATCGCACTTAAGATCCTCGCAATCAGCTTGGTGCAATGACGACTCAGCCCCAGAATCTTCGTAACTTGAATTTTCTGGCGACTTCAATTTTTTGAAAATAATTTGCTTCAAATTACAAATAAATCTGTAGGCTGAAGGGTTCCGTTCGTATTATCCCCTATTTGTTCGAGCCATTGAAAATAAATTTTCTGCAACATCAATATTAAGATGTGCAATTACAAGGAATTGGTGGTCATTTTTAAGTTTTTCCCATATTATCAAGTAAAGTTTGTAGTAACCCGCCAAAGCAATATGGCCTCTTCATCTTACCAGTAGATTCCCATAACGATATCCATTGCCTAGCAGTTTTAATGGACTGCAGAGTCTCGCTATGTAGTGAAATAGGTTGTCGATCAGGGTTGCTTGTATTTTAACTCTAACTGTTTAAGCTATCGAAAAGATCATTCATTTTGCTTAGAAAAATTACCGTTGAGGCAGCAATTTTCTTATCGGCTTCAGTTTTAAAACAATTTGCTGACATTGCGTTGAAGACTCCAGCAGCAACATTAGCACTAAAAACTTGGGTGGCCCATTTCACTGTCAATTTTTCAAAGTTGTTCGGGTTTATATGACTCTTGATTAGCTTAAAGCACACTTGAAAGATGTTCTTGGAATCCTGTTCAAAAGGTTTGACAAGGATTCCCAATGAAATATCTGCAGATATTATAATTGGATTTTTAAGCAAACAATTTCGCACACTTTTGAATAAGTGAGGGTAGTCACATATAAGAAAAATTCATTGATTTTCAATATCGAAAAAGGCTTGTTTTCGTTTGTCCCAAGTAATTTTATGCTCTTCTATTATTGTTGCTTTGGTTACAACAAACAGCAATAACTTGCAGACCACACTCTAACGTTTTTGATATTGTTAATTTCAATATCTCGGCAATTTCATCACCTTTCGGGCATCAATAATAATAAGGTGTGGTTTGCTTCCAATTTTTATTTAATCCAGTAAGAGTAAACATCATTACTTTGGAGGCTACAGTGGCGCATCTACCCAGCTCCCCGGAGTCAGGAAAGCCATATACCGTGTCATTTTTAATGTTGTAATCAAGATCAGGTTTGATTGCCACTTCATAAAAAATTAAAATGCACCTTTTCTGTATGCTGGCCTTTCTTTCTACCTAGCTCTTCAAAAGATTAATTATTTGGTTTGGAAAAAAAAATTATGCTTATAGATGGTATACTAAATCCCGAGCATTTCATATGGGAATATAATGAAGGAGACTTATAAAAAAACTTCAGACAAAAATCTTTTTCACCACTGCAAGGAAGATAAAAACACATAGCAGACATGATGAGCGCAATTTCAGCATTAATGAACAAAATCGATTTTTGTAAGAGGAAGTTAGAGGAGAACAATTTTCAACATTCTTCTTCGTTTACCTATTCTCCTTATGGACGCTGATTATCTTGCCAAATTTAATCCAACTCAACATTTGGAGCTATTTAACCAGCTAAAATCGGAATTCGAAAGGCGTTTCGACAACACGTTTGTATGCAACCTCTCCCTTTTTTGGCAAAAATCCATTCATAAATATCGATTTTTCAATACTAACTTCATTAATGCAAACTCGTTGCCTCATAAACAAAGCGGAAGCTGAATTAGAAATTGTTACACTTCGCAGTAATATCATTCTTAAAAGCGCAGAAAATAAAAGCGACGAAGTTTTCGAGCTAATGGATCCTGTTAAATTCAAAAACATACGACACTGTGCACTCATAATAAAAGCATTTTTGGGGTCAACATATCTATGTTAACGTGCATTTTCTCAAAACGTAAATTAAACTAAGTACAGAAGTGTGTTAACAAACAACAACGTCAAAAATTGTATGATTTTGGGTTGCACGGAACATTACCAACCAGACTTTAAGGAGCTATCTGAAAACGTAAACAGCAAAGTATCACATTAAATGTGTGCTGTTGCAGTCTATTTTTTTTGTATGTCATAACAAATAAAAAGTTTCTTTTTATCTCAATTACTTTTTTTTTTTTTAAACTCGCCCGCGTAGCATGTAGCATGGCTTTCAAAATAGCCCTTGGAGCAATACCAGTTGGACACCACTGCTTTTACCAAACATCCTTTCTACAATCCTTAGGGACTGTAAGAAATGATCTTTTGATATTTTCATAATCTTTGTATGAACATTTAGACATTCTGAAAATCAAAAATGACGGAAACTAGCACTGCACTGCCAATGGCTCAGGCCGATGAGGTATTCGCAATGAAATAAACACACACATTCCCCCCACACCCCAGGCATAGGTGAAAAGGAAAGCTTATGTTTGTGTAAAATGAGCAAAAAGGAATGTGTTATGTGTGTGTATATTTTTTTTGAGTGCATTTCTATCGCTTTACTTTCATTATAATTCAGATAATGAAAATGATACCAATGCAACTGACAGTGTACCTCTGCGTTGGGTTAGGCCGACGAGTTATTCACATTGCAAAATATCTACCTTACTCGACACAGCACGATGTTTGAGTGGAGTAGGTTTGTGCATTGAGAGTTACTGGCATGGGATTGGTTAGATAAGAGCGGAATTGTGTTATGCAATGTCTTATGAGTGCATTTGCATATGGAGATTGTTGAGGCAAAAGAGCGTAAGATTTTTGTGGTATCCAGCGAAGGGTTTCTTCTTGGGCCGATAGAGGCCCCACCATCGATTTTCTCAAGTGATAGTACTTTTAGTTTCATATACAATGGTATGGCGTCTGGGTTCTAATAATTTTCGGTTTTTGAGCATACTACATATATTCAATTTCGAATGTTCATAACCTGCTGTAGTGTACAGCCTAGAATATCTTTCGATTGACAGATTCGATTATACCTAGGGAGCTAGTGAATAAACTTGACAGCAACATTAACCAATCGCGAGCAGATTCTGATTTAACTGTGAAACAAGCTCAGCCATCATATTAGCCGACTTCAAGGAATAAAGTTGAACATCATTAGCATAGAGATGGATACACACATGAATGCAAATCGATGGTAATATATTAAGGCAGAGAAGAATGAGCCCTTTAATTGAACTTTGTGGTACACCTTGCACAAGGGGATGTAACCCGGAGGATGCATCCGCTTGCATGTATGTATGGAGTGATAGACTTTGTCAAAGGCCTATGTAAAGTTAAGAAGACAAAACAAGGTAACAAATCCCTTATCAAATTCAGTCCGTTTTTGATCTAATATATTGTAATATTTCGGCTAGGGTTCGAAATGATAAAACGTTATTCTGTTGCAAAACACTCTATTTATTATTATTTAAATACAACTTTCAATCAGTTCACAAACAATTTCACTTCTATTTCACAATTCAAATCTCTTATCTTTCACTAAGTAAGACTTAGGTTCTTTTCCATCGCTTTCCAAAAATCAACTTATCGTCCGCAGTTTCTCATCCTGTATTTATACCACATTTGTCGGGTTCTAGTTCTTTCTGGTAACTTCTGGGGTAATAACTGAACTCTCCAACGTAAAGAGTTTGTATGATCCTAAAGTTATGCAACGCTGGATACATGATTGAATCACATATATACCACAATATTGAACATAGCAGACGCGCAGCTAATGTCTCTTCTGAAGTCGTTCTGAAGGGGGCTCAGCAAGGAATTTATAGACAGAATTTGCATTGTCAATACTCTTTCAAAAACCTTAGAGAGACATGGTTAATTGCTTAGAGGCCTGTAATCATTGGCACTAGCTGACTTAGGTTTTTTGGGGACAGGAATAATTATTGCACGTTTCCAGGCTAAGGAAAGGTTGAAATCATTATATATGCGTTGATTATGTGTGTTAATCCTAGAAAGATAAACACATTTTTATGGTGTTAAGGATAATAATACGTCTCAGAGACGTATGGCACTTTATTAGTGTATTTAATGACCTAACATCACTAATGATGTGTAGAAAAATAATTTTCACATAACGAAGTGGAACACAATTTTCTCCAACAGCATTCGATCTCAGTGACCTAATACTACTTACGATTATTAGAGATCACAGTAGCAACCTCAAAATCTGCTTGATGATCTTCTCATTGTGATCGTATTATTGTCAAACCTGACGGGTTCGACTTCATTCAACAATGAGGATCCATTGAGATCGTTAAAGTCTAGAGTACAACTATTATCACTTTTACCAATCATACGGTAATATTTCGACTAGGGTTCGAAATGATAAAACGTTATTCTGTTTCAAAACACTCTATTTATTATTATTTAAATACAACTTTCAATCAATTCACAAACAATTTCACTTCTATTTCACAATTCAAATCTCTTATTTTTCACTTAGTAAGACTTAGGTCCTTTTCCATCGCTTTCCAAAAATCAACTTATCGTCCGCAGTTTCTCATTCTGTATTTATACCACATTTGTCGGGTTCTAGTTCTTTCTGGTAACTTCTGGTTTGAAACTGGGGAAATAACTGAAGTCTCCAACGTGGAGAGTTTGTATGATCCTAAAATTGTGCAACACTGGATCCTTGATTTAATCACATATATACCACAATATCCCCCTCTTAAACTTGTTCGTCCCGAACAAACTCTTCGACATTCTGCCCAATATAGCGATGTATTCGATCCACATGAACATCTTGCCTCTTCCTCGTTGAATGCGATAGACAACATCGTTGATGCGTTTTACGACTTTATATGGTCCTTCCCAGTCTTGCTGTAATTTGGGTGATACGCCTTTCCATCTATGAGGGTTATATAGCCACACTAGATCTCCTTTCTGGAATCCCGTTGTGGTCGCCTTGACATCATACCTCAACTTCATGCGGTCACTGGCTATCTTGATCTTATCCCTGGTTCTTTGGTGCATGTCCCTAATAATCTGTCTGAGGTCTGCGACATAGTCGTCTTCATTTCTGTTCTCTTCAGACGGCGGTGATCCAAACATCAATTCACTAGGTAACCGGACTGTTCGACCGAAAAGGATTTCCAATGGAGTGTAACCTGTGGTGTTGTGTACTGCACTCCGATGGGCTAATAGAAATATTGGAATTTGCCTATCCCAATCGCATTGCTTGTCACCAACGACCTTTGATAGGTGTTCATTCAAGGTTCTGTTGAAGCGTTCTACCATCCCATCCGATTGTGGGTGGAGCGGTGTTGTTCTCGTCTTTTTGATACCCAGTAGCTCGCACACCCCTTGAAAAATCTTGGATTCGAAATTGCACCCTTGATCCGAGTGCAATTCCATCGGTACGCCGAACCTGCTCACCCAGTTGTAAACGATCTGTTCAATCACGGTTTTGGCTTCCTGGTTGGAGATAGCAAAAGCCTCAGGCCACTTACTGAAGTAATCCATAACAACAAGAATGTAGCGATTTCCCTTTTCGGTTTCAGGAAACGGTCCTGCAATGTCAACCGCGATTCTCTCGAATGGCGCTCCAACGTTGTATTGCTGCATTTTGCCGTGATTTTTAACCCTCGGACCTTTACTGGCGGCGCAGGTGACACACTTTCTGCACCAATTTTCGATATTGTCATTGGCATGCACCCAATAAAAACGTTCTCGCACCTTTTCTAACGTCTTATTCACTCCCAGGTCACCTCCGGATATTCCATCGTGCAGTTCCCTTAGCACGTCACTGACTCTCGACCTTGGCACAACGAGCTGCATCACAAACGTCTTTCCATTGGAGCTTTCCCACCTTCGCCTCAAAACACCATCTTGAACATGAAGCGAGTCCTACTGTGCCCAGTATGCCTTTAGTTCGGGACTTTTATTGGATATTTCCTGTCAATCTGGTTTTTCTTCGTGTTCTTTCCAAGCGAGTATTGGCTCGATATCTGGATCCTCTTTTTGGGCGTTTTGCATTTCTTGCTTTTATTCCAACCGTCAGTGGGCTCAGCTCTTAGTCGTTGAGTGGATAACGCATCTTTTTCTTCTTGTCGTGCGCAATGTTTGCAATCAGATTTGCAAGGTCGCCGGGACAGAGCATCCGCATTAGAGTGAAGGCTTCCCTTTCGATGCTGTATCTCGTAGTCGTACATCTGGAGTCGTTCAATCCACCTTGCGATTTGTCCTTCAGGATTTTAAAGTTGCAGCAACCAGAGACGCATGGTATGTGTGCGCAGAATGAATTTTCGTCTGCACAGGTACTTATGGAAATGGTTTGTTGCCAAGACCAAAGTAAGAAGTTCCCGCCTGGTGACACAGTAGTTCCTTTCCGGCTTGGAGAGCTCCTTACTAAAGTAGGAAACTACTTTCTCTTGCTCGTCATGCATCTGCGAAAGGACAGCTCCGATTCCGACGTTATTGGCATCTGCATCTATTTTCCACACACAAGATTCTTACAGGAACCATATTGCCTTTCGGCTCAACGAGCATCTTTCCTACGACGTAGTTCTGATAATGATTTTTAGGATCAGGCTCAATCAAATAGAATCGATGGCTCCCAAGATCACCTTCCAGGTTCGCCAAAATAAGTGTCTTTGCGGAAGGTGGTAAGATCTCGTCCTTGCTGACTACTGTCCTAAGGCATGCGGCATTGTCATTCCAGTTCACTATCGGAATCTCAAGGTTCCTGTACTTAAGTACTTGAGTGCCGATGTCGAGCACTACATTATGCGCCTTCATAAAGTCAACTTCAATGATGCACTCGTCGCATATATCGGCCATTAGGAATACGTGGGTGAATATAAGTCCTGCCAGATTGATCGTAAGAACAACCTCTCCATACATCTTCGCCGTCGCTCCTGTTGCTGTTTTCAGACAGCAGCTACTGGTATTGTGAAGCCACGAATCAGGAGCGATATCTCTTCTTATTGTGGCACCGGTATCAATGGAAGCCACAGACTTATTCTCACCAATATGAGCTTCCACTGTAAGACTCTTGTTACTTCGTTTTGTTTGGGAGACAAAACGTTCCAGAAAAGAACTTCTGCCCCTCGAAGTTGGTCCTTACACGTTTCCCGCCTGCTGACTTCTGACTCCTAGCAACGCATTGTGGACAACTGCGTTGTTAAGGTGGAGTCCAGCACTCACGCTGCAGATGTCCTTCTTTGTTGTAGTTCCAACAACGGACTTGTCCTCCACGCACATTGTTCCGCTCCACGACGTCTGCTCGTTGGCATGAGCATTCCACTGCTGTCACTTCTCTCACGCGGTGGATTCCTTGAGATGCTTGGTCGGCAGCTTTCATCGTCAGGGCAAATGCTAGGGCCTCAGGGATGGCTCGTTTTCCAGCCATTCTTACAGCCATTTCCAACTGCCTATCAATCGCTTAGGAAAACGCTTCTACAGCCTTTCGTTTAAAGGTCTTCTCCAGCATTAGGATAAGATAAATGCGCCAACCGTTCGATATCGGCCTGCAACTGCTGAAGTGTTTCTCCCCTCTTCTGGACTCTGCTGCGTAGTTGGACTGTGTATACTTGCTGCATATAGTCGTCTTCGTAGCGCATTTCTATGGTTTTAACCAAAGCGTCGTAGTTGAGTTGTTTATCTTCTGAGATGGTTTGCAGGAATTCCGCAGCTGTACCTCTCAGTGCAAGCGTTCGCGCAATCGACTTTTCTCCATCGTCTCAGTTGTTGGTCATAGCAGCTGCTTCAAATTGTCTTCTATATATTGACCATGATGTTTGGCCATCAAAAATAGGCGGAGATGCAAGTCTTTCCTTCTAGGGCAGTTTGTAGAAATTTCTCGGTCCTCTTGCTTTTTTACTCTCTCAAGTTCTTTAGCAAGATTCTCAATATTGTTTTCAACCTTCACGAACTGTTCTTCGACTTTCACGAGCTGTTCCTGGAATTCGATTCCAACCTTTGTGAGTTTTGCCTCACGCATATTTAATTTTTGATCGATTATTTCGAATTTCGCTTCTAGAAAATTCTTGAATTCTTCAGCAGTGTCTTTTTGCGCGGCAACAATGGAATTCTTCTGTTCTTCAAACCTAGAATCCATACTCTCCTTTGTTCCTCTAAGGAATTCTTCTGTTCTTCCAACTTAGAATTCAATCCAAGGAGTAATTCCATCGTAACAGCCATGTCAACTCCTGTGCTCACATGCTCTTCTTCTACGTCGAACAAAATGGATTTCGGGTCTTTTCCTTCTTTTTTGATCGCTCTTTGTAGACGAAGAATTATTGTAAGGCACTCTTTCCTCCAGTTGCGGAAAGATTCCGCTTCTCTAGCTCAATGTAGGAGACATTTTTTTTTCTTTTTCACAGCACTCAGAATAAGTTTTAAGTTTCATAAGGCATCTTTGCGGAATGCATTCACTGAAGTCGCCTTAAGAATTCACATAGATTTGTTTCAATCCAATGACTTCAATTTAAAAAAATATAAGTCACAATTCATTTTGAAGTCATGATTTAGCAATCATTTTTTTCAATCATAATTTCGAAGTCAAAATGAATTCAAACATTTTGAATGCTCTCCATTCATTGAAGTTACCTTGAAGTCATTAGCATTCATTGCATTCACTTGAAGTCAGTGAAGTTTTAGAAGCCTTTGAAGTCATCTGAAGCAACACTGGATTCTTGATAATTACATACATGTATATCAAAATATACTTTGTAAAGATGTCAATAATAATCTGAAAATAATTCAATTTTCTGTTGGGGTCAGCACTTAACCTGCATTGAATCCACAAGACTAAGCTGGCTGCAGCTTGGAGGGAATAGAAAGACGGTGGACACACTATACGAGAGAACACGATATCTAGTGTGCAAAAAAGGAGATCGTGTTCCGAAATGCATTCTTAGGGCATTCGCTCAAACAGGAAAACTGACACAACGACAAAATCAATCAGAATAGGTGATGCATTCATTTTAAAACAGGTAGGATCGGAACTATTTGCTATATACATATTGTGTATTTACTCTCTCAATAGTAGATTACTGTTAAGGAGTTTGAGAAAAAAAACATTGATGACTCCAAAAGGTCTGAAGCTGGAGTAGAAGAGGTTTTCGAAACACACCTCTTTTATTTCAATTATTTCTCATTTTTATACGAAGTAATAGTGATTCAGAAAACGCAAAGTTATTTTGCATAGGTAACTTACATAGGACTGCACATTTTCAGTCTTTTTTTACAAATAATAGGTATATTACTCGTATATTCTTAAAGTCCAAACGAAAAAATGTTTCATGATTTTAATAGAGTGAGCACCAGGCATATTCCAAACAAAAGAAGAACAACTAATTCTGAGGTCTGAAGTGTCTGAGTTAAAAAATCAATACAAACTGTATTTTGAAAACTCAGGTTCTGCTCTAACCTAAAAGGGGAAACGCCAAATGTGGGGTGATTTTTCTCAATTCGTGTTTCTAGTACCACTTTTGCGTTTGGTCCAGTAAATTTGATTTTGATTTCTCATGTGAACACTCTACGATTTATTTTAATTTAAATTGACTATCGATTTCAATGTCTCATAAGTCTCATTTATTCCACAATGACCTTTTTAGAAGCTTTATTTTTATCTTCTATTCGTTTTCTATTTATTGTGCTTTCATACTCGTATATTGAAATCAAACTCAGATGCTAGACTTTTGTATAATCTCTGTCATTTACTTCTAAATATGGTATATTAGTGTATCCTGATTTTACATTTTTTTTTTATATTTCTTTGATCGCCACTTCCTCATTTTGTGAATTGATTTGTTGTTTTTGGTTTTGTTTTTAATGTAATCCCTTCCTAGGAAAATAAGTGAGAATTATTTGCGTTTTTAATTATAATTATTTATGTATTTGCTTTTATACGTACATATGTATATGGTCTGTATGTGTGTAGAACGTACTGGCTCGTACTCAGGAATGTTTATCTTGTATTGCCTGTCGGTTTGTTCATATACTTGGTGTTTTTTTATAACATTCTATAGGTTAAATAATATTTCTCTTTGCTTTCATTGCTTTTGAAATTTTCGATTGTTTTTCGTAAGAACTTACATATTTTATTTTTGCATGCTTTTTTAAAACCTTATTTTTTCTACCGTACAAATAAGGTAGTACATAGTTGTTTATTCGCAAAAACGACAATGATATTTTTTTATCAGCACACGGTTATTATTTGGCGCAAGGACATAAGGCCCATTATTTCCTTGTCCGAAGTTGATTAAGGGACTTAGGGTCCAAACGATCCCTTTACAAAAAAAAAAAAACAACGATGACAATTTTTTTTATCAGCACTCGGTAATTATTACGCACAGGAACATAAATCCCATTTTGTTCCTAAGTAGGACATAAATCCCAAATTTTTGTAGTTCTATTGAAACAAAAAACTTTTTGCATTTCTATAAAGCGTCGAAAGCCCTTTTTTTCGCGTTCAAAGAAATCAAAGTTATATGCTCCTTCCTAACAGTTGTTGACATACCCTTAGCGGAGCGGCTAAGCCCTGCCTAAAAAAGGATGAAATCCTGTTAACGGGTGAAGCGAGCAATTTACCCCAAACTTAAATTCAACCAAATTTTTGAGGTGGGTGACTCGCTTCGCTCGTTGCTCCGAAAAGGATGTTTGGAACTTATGTCCCCGCGCCAATTATTTTCGTAATTATTGATGCAAAGTATATTAAATGATCCTGCAATAGAACAGAATATTTTAATATGAAAGAAAAAGATATCAACAGTTTCAACTTGTTCAAGGCTTCCATGTACGGAGTCAAGTTTGTTGTCGATTATTTAACTCTGATTATGCTTTGGTAGTGAATATATGCATGATAAAAGGAGTCTCTTTTGCGTAAAATAACATATATCAGTATCAGTTTTTAAATTCAAGTAATACGAATTTGGAATAGGTGCTTTTCAAGAGTGGTGGGTCAAATGAGTATATCATCTAGATATGTATACTACATACTCATATATTTTATTTAAGCATTCTCACAATATGTCATTGTTTAAGCATTAAGAAGTCGCTGAATCATTTTCGAAATCAACAGTCACATATTCCTACTAGCCATCAGGTGTTACAAATGGGTTTCCAATATACTCGTTCTATCAGTATTGAGAATTGGGTTATTATCATCAACTGTCACTTGTTAAAGCCCTCTATAGAAGCGTTCCCTTCGTTTTTGATTGTGAAGTGATATGAATTTAACGTTGTTCTCAAGCTATTCTAGTTTATAAAAAAACGTCCTTTTATACTTTTGGGGCTGGGTTTCGTCGAATGACAATTATTTTTTCTATGGATAGTTATTGTTGAACTACATCTGCTGTGACCTTATCTCCAGTTAAAATTATTTTTATTCTGCTTTGTATGGTTTATAACATTATAGAAATTAAATTTTTTTAAATTATTGTATCTTGAGTCATTGTAGTTGTTACTGTTGTAATTGGTGTGATAATTTTTATTTTAATATCTTGGCCAGTTATTTTGCAATGAATATTTATCATGTGATTGGGCTGCTAAAGCTCATGCAGTATTTTCCATTTATTTTTAAAACTATCAAGGTACCTAAATACTTTACAATACTTGTTTCGAAATCGCTGAAATCTCGACATTTTTACTTTATCACATAATTTAATAATGCTCTCACAATTGGAGCCAGACTGCTTAATCAAATATCTGACTAATTACTTATAGCCTATAATGGAATAATGTTGCCTCGCCAGAATTGCACACTAGGGCTATAGTTTCGATGGACAGAAACTGGATGAAGCGATCAAGTCCATTGACAAAAAATGTAACAACATTGTTACAATCAGCAAAAGCAAAATGAAATCAGTTAGTGTTAGTGTGGTAAAATCCATTATGAGAAATTAAGTTTTTCTCTCAGGCAAGGTTCAAGTAAACTTAAACTAACCGGATGGGCTGAGTTTGGATGTAGCGGGAAAAGATAGAGAGACCCCAAACGCCAGAGGGGCCATCATATCTTTCAGATTATTGCTTTCTCATCTCAATCAATTTACAGGCGCTGAATTTCAAATGAATACAACAATCGTAGCTAGCTAGCTAGGACTTGGAGAACTCCTGATCAATCAACTAGATTCATCAGATTGCGATCGACGAAAGACACTCCTCCAATATTATGGATGTCCGTACGTTCCGAGGAGTCAACATCGACTCGGACCATTACCCTGTTGTAGCACAGGTACGGTTGCGGATATCCCAAACTACGCCAACACAAACTAATGCTGTGAGAAAATTCGACGTCAGACGGATACAATCGCAAGAGATCGCCAAGTCCTTTTCCGATCGAGTGTCTCTTAATCTCTGAAGAGGTCCAATGCCGCCAGCATCAAGCATCGAAGACCACTGGAAGCACTGCCAAAACGCCATCAGAGATGCCGCTTCTGATGTGTTGGGTTTCGCTCGACCACCACAACGAAACCCCTGGTTCGATAATGAATGCCAGTAAGCACATGCAGCTAAGCAAGATGCATATAAAGCGGCACTGCTAAGAAGGACTAGAGCTGCTCATGAGCTCTATGAGCAGAAGAGGAGAGACGAACACCGGCTTCTCAGGAAGAAGAAGAAAGGGCATGACAAGCGCGCGATCGAGGATACTGAGAGATGCTACTCCAGGAATGAGGTTCGGAAGTTTTACCAAAAGTTAAAAAGAACATGCCACGGAAATAAACCCCGAACCGAAGCCTGTAGAGATGAACAGGGGCACACCGTAGTAGAATCGCAGTCGGTGCTGAGGATT